>JAGKTI010016722.1:5946-19167 GCA_018397915.1 Birgus latro
GAGAGAGAGAGAGAGAGAGAGAGAGAGGAGAGCATGACCCGACTCACTTCTGAGATCCCTCCATGAGCGTTAACAGACGTTAGTGCTCTTGCAGTCCTATTTGATTACTGAGTCTTAAGAACGGAAGCGCAAGTGCATAGTTTCCCTGTGACACTGGTGTGCTTTACGTTCTTGCATTTTTTTAGTTTTACATCGCTGAAACTCGTGGCAAGATTTGCCGTGCCGTACCGAAATTATCAATCTCTTGCCAATAATCTGGTCTTTGGAACTGGAGTTGACCACTCCCCCTTCCTTCACAATTTTCACATACCCTGTCAGTTTTTACTGATCCACAAAAAGAAATGCAGGCAGAGGAACTATAGCTTCACGTCCTTCACAGACGAATCGTCAGTGCTGTGTGCCATCATGGAATGTTACATCTCGCCAGACAACTTTAAATCGACACCAGTATCCAGCGTACAGTTCAGATATCTTTCCAACTTTCTCCCGTTGGATGAATTCTATCATGGTGATTGAGTAACTGCCTCCTTTTATGCCTGTCTTGACTTTGATCAGCAGTTGGCCCACAGTATTAGACTAAGATGCATCAATTTTTATATAAGAGGACTGGCGCAGGTAATGAAGGTATATATATTATAAGTTATTTCTCTTCATTATCTGCGTCACTATAATCCAGTCTTGCAGAATCTCGAGGCCATGGACCCTTCCAGCATCCTGAAAAAGACTGTCTCTTCTGTCATTCCAATTGTGTGGCCCATTGGACTGGGTAGACTTGGGCTGTCTGGACGTTGCTACTCCTCATCCTGCCGTAGGATGGGAAAGGAGGTCCGGATGATGATGATGATGATGATGATGAAAACAACTCATCTAATAAGATGTATGATGGAGGGATGGCAAGAGGAACAAGGTCGAAGCAGTAAAATGACATGTAATCCCATTCCAACATTTTTTATGGCCTATTTTTGTACTGCATGGTTGGTTAATTGTTATATCATTACCATGACACTTTTCGGGTGCAGTTACGGTGCATCATAGTGTAGCATTTACGGGAGTAACAAAAAGTGTAGGGTTAGGATTACATGTTGCTTACTTCCTTGACCGTGTTGCTTTTATTTTTATTTATTTTTATTTTTTTTCACTGCCATCCAAACATATTCATATATTTTATCAAATTTTTTAAATACTTGTTTTATACTGATGTTAAAAGCCTTCACGTAAGAAAGTTCCGAAGCTTTGTGCATTTTTTTTTTTCATCTTGAGGGAGTCATAGTAGTGAAAGGAAGTAATGGAGGCTCGACTAACTCACTCCAGTTCAGAAAGTCTTCCTTGAAATGAAGAGACTTTTCTGCAGGAAATAACGAGGAGCTCTAAGAGAAGGCAACACCCATTCCATGCGATCAAACATGTAACCTAGCTCTGTGACCTTGACCTTTGACTGATTGTTCTTAAACTTAGAATACTTCACCCGTGCCTGACTCTGAGCCCTCCACTAAGTTTTATTAAAATGGGATAAAAGGTGTTTACGTTGACCCTAACCTGTGAGCTTGACCTTGTCCTATTGTTATAAACAATTATATCTGACCGCACACCTGTCCAGTAAATTTAATCCTAATTTAGTAAAAACTTTCTTAGTTAATGGCAGAAATTTTGACACTGTCCAGTGACCTTAGTGTTTGACCGATTGTCTTCAAAACTTAAAAACTTCACCCTCTTCTCGCCCTATACCATTGTAGCTAGTTTGGCTATATCAGATCAAAACTGTAAAAGTTGACCTATTCCAAAATATTACTTTTTCCGGCACTTTTTTCGGGCAATATATGCCATGCTTTCAACCCTATGAGAATGAAACGTCTCTGTGAAAAAGCCAAGGCGATCGGGTTTGCTATCTTTATGGTCAAAGAAAGAAGAGGAAGAAGAAAGACGAAAGAAGTAGAATATGGGGAAATTGGTCTTTTTTCCCTATTTTGTTTTAGCTTGCTGTCATTATGCTCTTGTTTAGATGTTTCAGACAACGAGAGGCATGAAGATTGAGGCTAGATGCTAAAAAAACATATATACTTCCATGTTTGGGAGTTGAATTTGTTAAGGCTTATTGGCGTGTCGGCGTCATCTGTACCTAGTGTCCACCGATACTCTGATTTTTCTTCTCCTCCTCGTCTCCCCCTCCTCCTCCTCATCATCATCATCACCATCTTCATCTTCTTCATCATATCATCATCATCATCACCATATTCGTATTTTCCCTGTTAAGAATGAAGTGGGTATAATCCACATCAGTAAAAAAAGAAAATCGAAAAATAATAGAACTGTAATCTAAGTTCAAAACTTGCCCGACATCTGTTTCTGATATAATATCTAATCAAGCCACTTTTAATTCGCCTACAACACCACCTACGCAACCAAAACTAAGGATAGTTCATTTTCATCTAGCCTTACTTTAAGGAAAATAAGCCAGCCAGTAATAAAACATCCATACTGATCCAAATTGTCATCCTGTTTTAACGTTACCTTTTCTTTACTCTGCATCACCTACCTAACTCATCCTAACATGACCCACCCTAATCTCTAACCTCAACCTTAAAAGTCCGACGGCAACCTAACTTAAGCTGACTGAATTAATTATAAACCAAATTAATATCACGAAATCTCCTTTCACCAAAGCCAACTTAACATTGCTTAACCGAATATTACCTACTTTCCCTTATTCCTGCCACATCCCTCCCCCTTCCCCCTGCACCACCATCAGTTCCCTGCTGGGCCTCAGTTAGTCGGCATCATTAATAGAAGTTCATACGGAGTTTCTGGCACAACTGCTGTATGGAATTTGAAACTCGGGGATAGAGTTGCTAATTACTGAATGATCGGCTGCGGACTTAAATGTTCTCTCATGTGTTCTAGTTATGGTAGTGACCGAGTTATTATTTGTTGCTTAGGCCCGCTTTGTGGAACTAATTTAATTGGCTAGGCCCTCCGAACAAGCTGGACCTTCGGCTCATGGCCGCCAACAGCCATCACCAGGCCCTGAGCAAGAGTATCGACAACGGGTCCCCCTACCCCTGAAAACTGTGCTGAATGTATTGTTACGTCCCAGTTTCCACACTGCCACAGGCTCCAACAGCAGTAGTGCAGTATAGGAAAGACTTTGCCCAGTGAGTTGTTCTTCCTATGGTCAGCCTTTAGGTGTACAACAACAAGATCAGCTGAGGCGAAGATAAACACTGGCTTCTTAAAGTTGCCTGTTTTTATTTTTCAAATAATTCCACTTAATGCTTTCCAACTTCACTTCACTATTCACACAAGCACTGGAGCTATACGAACTTTACGAATAGCAGTTACACTTACTGCCTAACAACACTGCTTTCCAAAGTACCGAAATATACAAACTTCACTCAACTAAACTTCACTCAAACTGACTGAGGCCCAACTAATCCTTAACCTTAACAACTAGAGTCTCATTCCCCATCCTTATATAACCTTGCATTACTCGAGAAACGCCTAGGACGAATTCGACAGTGCGACTGTAAACAGTTGCCAACTAAGAGACAACCATAATATGCCAATCTTCTTACATTACATAACACTCTAAATCAATTACCAAACTTAAATTAAATTACATAATTTAACAAACAATCACGTAGATAAAATATTATAGAGAAGAAGAGCATAAAAATTAATGCATAACTTACAAAACAACTACGCTCACTAACAGCAGGCAAGCTGGCAACTCCGACCGTACCGATACCAGAACTAGCTTACCGTACAGACACACCGAGAATGTTCTCGAACACCTAACTGGCAAAACCCGCTTCGTAACAGTATTATACTCAGTGTCTAGCTCACGGCAAGACAGAGCCCTAACCACTATCATCATCATTATCATCATCAATTCATCATCATCACCATCATTATCACCATCATCATCATCACTACTCCCCAACGCTCCCAATTTAAAATATTAGCCGGAGGAACTTTATCAGAAAGTCAAAAAGCTGTGATTACTTATTCCCCTCCTCTCTGTCTCTGTCTGTCTGTGTGTCTGTCTGTCGATTACTGATTCCCCTCCTCTCTTTTTTTTCTCTCTCTCTGCTTTTTTTTTTTTTTTACATGAAGAATACTGGACATCGAATTATTACAGTGCATATTTTCACGTATTTAATTCCCGAGGACGCCTTCACGTGATGACACTGATATAATCGAGGTGCCTGACTGCCATGGCTATACAAACGTCCCTCAAGTTCCTATCCCCCGAAAGAAAGAAGGTGGAGCATTAGGGGAAAGACTTACTTCAGCCTGCAGTCCACTGGGGTTATGTTTAGATGGCCCTGGGACCACGATAGGAGTATTAGTATTAGGATTAGTATTTGTATTAGTAGTAGGAGTAGTAGCACGGTAGTAGTAGTAGTACCGTAGTAGTGGTATCATCAATATCATTAATATCATCATCATCATCGTCATTATTAATATCACTTCTTTTATTATCAATCACTGTTATTATTATTATTATTATTATTAATACCATCACCATCGTCATTATTCTTACCACCATCATCATTAATATTGTTGTTAACATCATTATCATCGCCTTCATCATCATTATCACCATTATTATTATTATTATTATTATTATCATCATCACCATTAATTTTTCCCTGAAACACTTTCTTTTTTGAGAAACAAAGTGCACTCTCTCTCTCTCTCTCTCTCTCTCCCCTGTACCCCATGCCGTGGCCATTGCATACAGTTTAATGCGGTATATTTTTAAACACTGCTGTCTTTAACTCGTCACGTCCCGACCGATTTCCCCCCTCCGATATCCCCCAGTCCCGAGCAATTTTGGATTTTTTTTGGCTAAAACACCTGCTTTTTTGAGAAACAAAGGGAAATCGACAAGAAAGTGGTTACCTGGGTCCATAAGTGGTCAGAACAGGTGAGCCTCCCTGGTGCAGGTATCGTATTCTGTCACTGACGTGTCGGGCTCTCACGTTTTCTATGGTAGGTAATTTTGGGAGAAACAACAAAGAACACGTCTACATTTATTGATTTGGAACTAATAAACAATCAGAACAACAATATAATGGTTTTCAATGAGATATATAGGAAAAATAAGCATTGTTCCATTGCACGAGCATAGCGAGTTTCGTCACTTTCTTAGCATTGAGTCACTAAGATTCTTGTTTCTGGAAATATATCATTTTTTCTACTTGCATAATACTGCTTCAATGACATTTTACCATTTTTGACTTTATTTAAATGTTTTCAGCTGTTTACATTCAATTACGATGATATTTAGCTTAATGACAGCGTATATTTGCATACTCAGCACACTTGCTATGACTCTTCTTTCAACATACATTACATTTTTTATAGTTTAATATTATTGTTTCGATGACGTTATAACATTTTTCACCCAATGGAAATGTTTTCACGTACTTACAATCCTTACGATGATATTTAGCGCACTGCTAGCACATAATCATGTAGCAAGCTACCTCTCGTGTTTTGACTTACTGTAGAATATATTTTTGCACTTACATAATAATTTTCAACTAACATTACACCCGTTTCCACTTTATACTAATATTTACATATATACATGCCTTATTTATTACACTGAACATCAGAATATCGCATCTTTATACACTCGCTAGGAATATTTTGATTTAAGAATATATTTATACACTTACTTAATAATTTTCAACTAATATTATACCCGTTTCCACTTTATACTAATATTTACACATATACATGCCTTATTTATTAACTGAGCATCAGAATATCGCATTTTTATACACTCGCTAGGAATATTTCGACTTAAAATATATTTATGCACTTACATGATAATTTTCAACTGATATTACACACGTTTCCACTTTATACTAATATTTACATATTTACGGGCCTTATAATTACACTGAGTGTCTGTATTCGCTTATTTTCCTGAGAATAAGCGTCATATCGCAATCACACCATATCAGAAGTGCATCAACGTGTGATATTCCCTAAAACAAGGGTCACACTCAACGCACTCATGGCGGGTGTCTTTTCTCTGAGTGTTGGGTCTCACTCGGGAATTACCACACACATGACACCTGCTTTGGGGCCTAGGTCTGTTTGGCTGGGGAGGAATAGGAGTGGCAAAGTGGCGGGCGGAAATTCTCAGGGGAGTTTGGGTAGTAGGGGCAGTGCGGTCGTTGCTGTGATCTCTCTTCAGCATACTTGGCTATAATCTCCCGGCCAAGCTTCCTCACAAACCCTTCAAAGGTTTCCTGCACACCTGTTGGCATGGCGTGCATGTGGTGGCAATTTAGGGCAGTTATATCGAGCAGGTGAAAGAACTTCTTGTACCACTTCATCGTGGTCCTCTGCACTCGATATCATAGAGTCTGACTGGTCCACCAGCCTCAGGTTGATGATATAATCAAGCACACACTCAGGTTTCCAGATGCGGCGCCTGCTCTCGCTGCGGTATGTCAGGGGGATATAGTAATTCAGAAAGAAAATGCAATATTGTATAATTGGAGTATACAATGTATAGCTATGTGTGCTAGGAATGACTATCGAGTCATTTATTTCGAGAGAACAGACTCGTGAAATCAAGTGGCAATTTCACTTTATGCTGGCTTACTTCGCCAATTCTCTAGAGTTGAGAATTTATAGACTTTCTCAACGGTACACAGCAGAGACTAGACGCTCAAGAAGGCTTTAATATTGTACCGTTGGCCTCTGAGAAAGTTAGTTTCTCCCCCTAACATTAAAAAAATAATAATAATAATAATGATCAGCATCTTGGCTGAGCCAAACTCCTAGCTAGCACAACAGATTTAAGGATTAATGCCAAAAGCTGGCCTAAGTACCAGTCGTGTTTAATATAAAGAGTTGTGCTAATCTGGAGTAGCAAAACTGTACTAAATATGTAGGAAAATTAAACACGACAGTTACATGTAACAAAGCTCAAGAAAACGAACTGTAAATTTATTGAATACAAGAAAATAAATTTACATTACTTGACTCCAATTCAAATCAAGAAAGGGAAATGCACTCACTCAAACACTCAGACAAACAGCTAAATAACCCAAAAACTTAAGCCTAGGAAAACAAAAGGAATACTAATCGGTATAGATGAGACCATGCTGAAGTCGATCACCAACAGGTGGGAGCTTCAGGAATACACTCCAATACAAGCCGAGATCAGAAATCGCTAAGAAAAGTGATCACTCGAGCTTTCGTACGGGCACAACCGGACGCTCCGTGGCTACAAGACAGACTAACTCTGGTTCTGAGTGCCCGGCACGAGGAATGTGAGAAAGGGGCATGGCCCGGCAACGGCCGGGAGTCAGAAGCGATAATTCAGAAATTATCGCTCAGAGGAATGCACCGTCTGGTCTGCACATAAAAACAATCGCTCGCGAAAGAATGACAAAAGTTTTGACAACTTGATGCGAATATAAGTACGTGAGCGGACGGTTTGAGAGAATGAGCGAAATATCATACATTTCATAATAATTCGTTCCTCCCGCAAAATCAGTCAGTCACAATTTACGTTACATAATTTTACGATGTAGAAAATTCATGACATTACGCCCCTGAAAAATCAAATTTTACTCTGGTAAAATTTGACATTATATATCTTTATACACCCTAGCTCAGTCACACAAGATTCACACTGTGGTGTGTGTACTATCCTGTTACAGGAGAAAAGCATTGTCGCCTATGAGCATAAAAACCTCGTATTTACGTTAAGAAAAGCAAGCTTGAGGGAAAAACTCTGAGACGACAGTGAAAAATCCTGTACTCAGGTCAAACTGAGCGAAAGTTCGCTACATTTACATTGACAACTAATTGTTATGTAGCGTGGTGTATGTGATACACGGTGTAGGTGTAACAGTTGTAGTGTAACAGTACCTATGTTTAAGCAATAATAATAATACAAATTAATGCAATAATAAAGGCAACGAGGGCAGAGGAAAAGAGGTGGCCGTGTGCAGCAGAGCCTATCAATGTTCCTGGACATCTGCTTCACCCAACAACTGTACCTGTGGAATGAGTCAAGGTGGAACATCAGTATTGTCAATGAGAGTATTTGGACTAAATTACAATTTCATCCACCCAGCAATCAATCCATACACAACAGAAAGTACTCTTTAGCTGAAAATCAGTTAACAGCAAGTTTCGTACGTAGGTCGCAATTATTTCCTTAATAGTTGCCCTTTTTAACCTATACTTATGCCTAATAAAGGGCTCGTTGTCAGTGTCTTCGGTTGGGATCGCCACGACTACCCGTTTGTCATCAGTGTCCTCGGTTGGGATCACCATGACTGCACACTTATAGCTATACTTATTATTACAAAGGGCTCATCGTCAGTGTCCGTGGTTGGGATCAGCACGACTGCCCGTTTGTCCTCGGTGTCCTCGGTTGGGATCGCCGAGACTATGCACTTATAACTATTAAAGGTAGTCGAGAATCCCTATGCAAACTTGGGCAGGTCACATTTTAACACCCTGTGTGGGTGTGAATACTCATGTGGCTTCTGCGTAATCTCCGGGAATCCTCAGGGAGGCCCACAGCTCGAGACACGCCACAAGGTAATTCAAACACAGCCTCAGATTGCCTCTGCGGGGTCTAGAACTTCCCCCGTAAACTACGGTACATACAATATATACTAGCCCTATGCTTACAACTAATAAGGGCTTGTCGTCAGTGTCCTCGGTTGGGATCGCTGCGACTGCACATTCGTCATCGGTGTCCTCAGTTGGGATCGCCGTGGCTGTGCACTCATGAGCTACAGTACATATGTATGTACAGACCCCAGACATATTATATCCTGTGGGGCCAATAAGTGAGACGTCAGGTCTGCACCCACATTACCACTGCCCTCTCTCTCACACGTCTCAGAGATTATGGGCGTTGATTCAAACGGCGCAGGAAAGAAACTTTCCTGAATGGTGGTATGTCGACACACATTACAGGAGTGCACAAAACTGTCTATGTCCTGTCCCATTCCTGGCCAGAAAAAGCCAGCACGGATACGGCCTTGGGTTTTCTTTTTGCCCATATGACCTCCTGATGCTGAACAATGACCCTATTCTAATACTGCTTGGCGGTAGTTCGCGGGAATGACAAACTGCAGTCGAACCTCGCCCTCGAGTGTTCGTGACTCACGGTAGAGCCGTCCTTGTTTGCGATGGAACCTGGCTTGTCCACCCTGTGAATACTTGGTCACTTTACCCTTTTGTTTTTTCTGCACAAAAAAAAAAAAAAAAAAAAATTGTTGCTCTTGGACAACATCTTGACTACAAATCAGATCTTGCGGCAATGCAATAGCCACCGGGGCAACACAATTTGGAGCCTTGGCCATGGCTCGTGTTACTGCAGCCGAAGTCTGAGTAGTGACATCTACGGTGCAACTATACTTGGCACCTGGAATATTACCTATAATGAGGTCAAACATTGGTACTTGCATGACAACTGCAACTGTCGAACCTGTGTAAAAGGGAGATGCTACCTGGATATTTGCCTCAGGGAACAATCTCATGGATCCGTCAATAAGCTGAGCTTGGATCTGTCTGCCTGTATATTCTTCATGACGAACAAGACTCTGCCTGACAGTACAACCTGAGGAACCATTGTCTCTCAGTACATTAACAGAAACACCTCCCACAAACCCTGGCTGAACAAGGAAGGCACTGTTACCTGTGGGAGGGCCTGTGGAGGAAGCGGCCAGCCATTGATAAGGCTGCATGGCACTCAGCTGTTCATACATGACAGGACTATATGCCTTAGAGATTGTACCTGAACTAGGTGAACGAGGAGTTGTACTCACCATCTGGGGAGCAGGAGCATTGACGACCTGCGAAGGAGAATTCACCATCTGAGGGAGACTAGTGACCTGTGAAGGAGGAGCTGTGCTTGTGGGGACGGCACCATCATGCGCCTGTTGGGGAATGAAGGCTGCGTTTGCCTCCTGCCTCCGATATGCTGGGGCTGGTGTCGAAAAGGTTTGTCCCGTTTGGTGATTGCGTGGCTGATACTGCTGCTGGTTAGGGTACTTCTGCTGGTTAGAGTACTGCTTGTACCTCTTCCAGTCAGGTTTCTGTGCATTCGTCCTCTGGTCCATCTGCGGTTTGTTTGGACCATGACCATTATTTTGAGAACGGCCTTGATGCTGGGGTTCAGTCTGGGATTGCTTACCAGAATTAGCAGTATCTTTCTTATTCCATGGCTGTTGCCTACGAGTTTGGTACCCGTACGCAGTAAAGAAAGCATCAGCCTTTTCCACCATTTGGGTTGCATCCTTCACTTTGGACATCGTGAGCTGGGCCATAAGCTCAGCAGGCCATGACTTTTCCAGCTGTGTGTGCAGCACGAGGTCGATCATTCCCTCTCGCGTGCTGGGAGTCTCGTCCTTCTCCATCCACTCACCTAAGTATGCCGTGAGACGGTCAAGGAACTGAACAGCTGTTTCCTTTACCTGGTTACGCGCCTTCATGAACTGATTCCTAGCATGATCAATAGTAAGACCGTACGCTTTGATGAGTGCGGTCTTCATCATCTCGTACGTGAGATTACCTCCGCGAATTTTGTGGAGAATGTCGAGGGCAGGGCCCTCAAACAGGCTAAAGAACTGAAGCCACTTAGCTGTCTCATCCAGATCGTACAGCTTTGGCATGTCTTCAAAACGAGCTATAAATGGCTCAATGCGCTAGCGCCTTCCTTGTAAGAAGGAAGCTTGAGATGTGGAGTTGCTAGAAAAGATGCTGAGAAAGCGCTAGCAGAGCTTGGGTTAGCTGCACCCGATGTTCCTGTAGCCAGGGAGTGTCGCTTCAGCTTCAGCACTTCCAGCTCGTGTTCACGTGCTTGGCGCTCGTGTTCACGTTCTCTTTCTCGATCCTCCCGCTCCTTCTGACGTTCTTCGTACTGACGCTTCCTCTCACGCTCCTCCCGCTCCTTCTCTTTCTGCCATTCCTCGTATTCGCGCTGCTCCTTCTCATGCTCTTCTCATGCTCGCCCTGAATTTTCCGCTCTTCACGTGCAGCATTCTCGCGTTGCTGCTTGTAATTGCAGCGCAACAGGACATAATCTCGAATTTCCTTGGGGTTAGTAAGCCCCATATCCTTGGCTTCTTGGAGGTATGTACTCTCCATGATGCTCAGATTGAGACTGAGTGAGTAAAGTGAGACTGATATGCAAGAGTGAGTAAGTGATTCGGTAATAATAATTTCAAGCTAGGAGTTTATCCTGGAATGAGGTGGCCAGATGTCAGGAGGATATAGTAATTCAGAAAGAAAATGTAATATTGTATAATTGGAGTATACAATGTATAGCTATGTGTGCTAGGAATGACTATCGAGTCATTTATTACGAGAGAACTGACTCGTGAAATCAAGTGGCAATTTCACTTTATGCTTGCTTACTTTGCCAATTCTCTAGAGTCGAGAATTTATAGACTTTCTCAACGGTACACAGCAGAGACTAGACGCTCAAGAAGGCTGTAATATTGTACTGTTGGCCTCTGAGAAAGTTAGTTTCTCCCCTTAACATTCGAAAACTAATAATAATAATAATATTAATCAGGATCATGGCTGAGCCAAACTCCTAGCTAGCACAACGGATTTAAGGATTAATGCCAAAAGCTGGCCTAAGTACCAGTCGTGATTAATATAAAGAGTTGTGCTAACGTGGAGTAGCAAAACTGTACTATATATGTAGGAAAATTAAACACGACTGTTATATTTAACAAAGCTCAAGAAAACGAACTGTAAATTTATTGAATCCAAGAAAATAAATTTACGTTACATGACTCCAATTCAAATCAAGAAAGGGAAATGCACTCACTCAAACACTCAGACAAACAGCTAAATAACCCAAAAACTTAAGCCTAGGAAAACAAAAGGAATACTAATTGGTATAGATGAGACCGTGCTGAAGTCGATCACCAACAGGTGGGAGCTTCGGGAATACACGCCAATACAAGCCAAAATCTGAAATAGCTAAGAAAAGTGATCACTCGAGCTTTTGCACGGGCACAACCGGACGCTCCATGGCTACAAGACAGACTAACTCTGGTTTTGAGTGCCCGGCACGAGGAATGTGAGAAAGGGGCGTGGCCCGGCAACGGCCGGGAGGCGGAAGCGATAATTCAGAAATTATCGCTCAGAGGAATGCACAGTCTGCACATAAACAATCACTCGCGAAAGAATGACGAAAGTTTTGACAACTTGATGCGAATATAAGTACGCGAGCGGACGGTTTGAGAGAATGAGCGAAATATCGTACATTTCATAATAATTCGTTCCTCCCGCAAAATCACTCGGTCAGAATTTACGTTACATAATTTTATGATGTAGAAAATTCGTGACACGGTAATCCACGGACTCTCTGCGGTGCATCAAGGGGCAGTGAACCGTGGACAAGAGGCAGACTTCTCTGTTGTGGTTCCACACTGTTGCTAGGATGTTGTTAGCCATGAAGAAGACCACCTCATTTCTGTCTAGTTTCCACCCGACCTTGACCATGTGACGCTGGTTCACCTTGACGGTACCAAAGAGTCCCGTGTCATGCAGGTGTAGATAACGAGCGAGAAGAGGGCTAGTGTACCAGTTATCAAGGTAGAGGACGTGACTACGATGAAGGTACTCCTCAATCAATGTCTTCACCACTGCTCCCGAGAATCCAATACTGCGATCTTCTATTATGTCTGTCTGTGCACCAGTGTACAAGACTATGTCTTGCACATAACCAGTCCTACAGTCACACATAACAAAGATCTTGAACCCAAAACAGTGCCTTTTGCTGGGTATATACTGGCGAAAAGAAATATTGCCTCTCCACAACACAAGACTCTCGCCATGACAAGGTCTCTATAGGGATAAAATGAGGAACGGAATGTTTGCCGCAGGTGATCAAAAACCAGCCTAATTCGCCTCATCTTATCAGTGTCATTTACATTTGCAGGATCATCAGCATCATAAAAGTGGAGGCGGCTGAGAATTTGCTGAAACCGATTACGGCTCTTGATCTTCCCAAAGATAGGTGTCTGCATGAGAGGGTCCATAGTCCAGCATGACGGAATTCTGTTTTTACGTAAAATACCCATCAAAAGTACCAGGGCAAAAAATATGAACATCTCTGCAAGGGAGACAGGGCAATCGTAAATTATGGAATGCCTGCTCCTTATGCCCAGTCGTTCACTCTCACAGCGCTGGTTGCTTGGAAAATGGTTG
>JAGKTI010016723.1:0-19165 GCA_018397915.1 Birgus latro
CTGTACATCATCAGCCTTTGCAAATCCACTGTGGAACAAATGCCTCCCTCAGGCTTTTCCACGAATTCCCTGACTGAGCCAATATCTGCCACGTTTTGCCTGCAAACTTCTCTATTATCATCTCTTCATCTCCTGTCTGGACTTTTGTTACGCTTACAATCTCTAGGATTCCAATCAGTGAGCGTCTTGCCCCATTGGTTATCCCTTATTCTTGCTGCATGACCTGTCCACCTCCATTTCTGTCCTTTTATAACTTCTATAATGTCTTTGACTAGTCTGCTCTCTCACCCAAGTTGAGCGTTTCCTGTCTCTTAAAGATATGCCAAACACTGACCTTGCTATTGCTCTTTGAGAACTAATTACCTGATATTCCATTGGTTTCGTCAGTTTCCAGGCCTCACAGCCGCATTTCATAGCTGAGAATATACATTCGTTATATACTTTTCGTTTCATACTTTTCATTATTATGTTTACCGAAAGCTTTCCATCCAACCGTATTACTTTTTTATTTCACTTTCATGGTCTTTTGTTAGTTTTAGTTTTTGCCGCAAGTAATTGTAGTCTTTGATTTCTTCAAGTATTAATTCGTTTACCCTGAAGACGCTTTTTGGTGTATCTGGATTAAGCATTACTCAAGTTTCACTGCGTTTCATCTTCAGCCATGCTTTGAGACTTTCTCTATTTAGATCATTTAACAATTCTTGCAATGTCTCTGCCGTTTCCGAAATTAAGACAATGCCATCTGCAATTCTTAAATGATGTAAGTTTTCTCTATGTTTACTCCTTTCTTCTTCCATTCTAGCTTTCTGAAAATACTTTCAAGTAATGCTGCAAATAATTTTGGTAAAACTGTATCTCTCTGACGCACGCATTTCTGTCTTAATTTTTTCTGAGTCTTTATGTAATTTGACTATAACAGTTTCATCTTTGCATTTGTTTTCGAGCAGTTTTACAGTGTTTTCGTTCCTGTAATGAATTTATAATTGCTGTGCTCTCCACTGAATTGAATGCCTTTTCGTAATCGACAAAACCAAGGCAGAGTGGTTTAGCATGTTCTGTGTTTTTCTGTTAACTAATTCATTGTGTATAGATGGTCAGTAGTCAAACACCCGCTTAGGAATCCTGCCTGCTCGTGAGGTTGGTTTTCTTCCAAATGTGTTGTTCTCCTGTTTGGAAGGACTTCAGTGAAGAATTTGTAAACAACTGATAAGCTAGTAGGTCGATAGTAACTAAGGTCTTTGGAGTCGCCTTTCTTGTGAAGAAAAAATATATATATTGCATTACACCATGATAGCCCAAGCCGAAGCTAGGTCAAAGGACGGAGTAAACCCTGCACACAAGTGGATAGTAGATTATCAGAACGGGAAGATAAAGAGAGTACCAGTGGAAGAAGCAGGTCGCAGTTCCTTTCGCCCAGGCAAAGTACGAGAGAAAGTAACTCCTATGCTTACCCACATCAGACCATCAGACCCTATGAATGCCTATATACGACCATGGACGGCCTGAATAACAAGAAGCAGAACTGAGCGAGATCATCAGTAGAGAACAACCGACCTTTGTCTTCCTAACTGACACCAAGACAAATGAGGAGATGCCTAACAATACCCTGTACGACACAAACCAATACATAGTCACCAGGAAGGATAGAACAAACCAAAATGGCCCAGGTGGAGGGGTTGCTATTGTAATAAAAAAAAATCTATGGTAACTGATGACAGCTCAGTATGCATACTCAAAGACCACCAAGCGAGGAGACTGTCTGGTGTGAGGTAAAATGTCAAACGGGGAGGAACATAATTCTTGGAGTGGTCTATCAGGCCCCATCATCACTGGCTACAAACAACACAGCAATCTGCGACCTGCTAAAAAGAAGTGAGCAATATGTGAGGAACTGGCAGATCTTAGTCTGTGGTGACTTCAACTAGAGCAACATCATTTGGGAAGTCCGTGGACAAGCCCAAAACTTTCTGAACACAATTAACGACTGCTTCTGGACTCGTCACATCAGTGACAGGACTCATCTGTGAGACACAGGCAGACCTACTAGGCTGGACCTCGTTTTTTGCAAGGCACAGGAATGAGGTGGAAGACCTGGGACACCTGGCCCCTTTAGGCTTGAGCAAGCATGCAGTGCTCTGCTTCATATTCAGCTCTGGCTCCAAAATACATGAGAACCCAGGTGCTCCAGAAAATCTAAATTACTACAAGGCAGACACTGAAAAAATTATAGAAATGTACAGTCAAGCTGACTGGGAAGAAGAGTTTAATGGAAAAACTACTGAACAAATGTGGAACATATTCACCTGACACTTCGTGCAAGTTGTAACTCAGTGCATTCTAGCTACCTCCTCCTGGCAGGGACCATCCAAAGAAAAGTGGATGACTAGACGCGTCAAGGAAGTGTTGAGGGACTGAGAAGAGACTTGGCAAAGGGACAGGGATAGAAGAACACCATACAGACGAGAAATCTACACTGAGGCGAGAAACATAGCAACCAAAGAAGTAAGAAAGGCAAAATTCCAATATGAAAGAAAAGTGGCCATCGACTCTCTGGAAAATCCTAAGCACTTTCGAGCTTACACGTGGACAAAGGTCAGCGTAAAGGAAAACATCACAAGATTGTCGACACCAGAGGGCGGCTTGACCAGGGATGACAGGGAGACCACCCAAGAAATGAATGTGACCTTCAATGGCATATTTGTTGAAGAGGATACAACCCATCATACCCCCAGTCCGGGTGGAAGCCCTAACGTGCGGGAAATCACGAATGTGAGGTTCAAAGCGGAAGATGTTCACCGTCAGCTAGAACAGCTGAACGTGAACAAGGCTCCAGGTCTAGACGGCATCTCGCCATTTGTGCTTAGGACCTGTGCAGGACTACTATACAAGCCACTCAGGGAGATCTTCCAATCATCAATAGACACAGGTGATATCCCCAGTGACTGGAGAAAGGCAGACATAACCCCCATCTTCAAGAAGGGAAGTAAAATTGACCCCCTAAACTACCAGCCAGTTTCTCTGACCAGTGTCATCTCCAAGGTGATGGAGGGTATGGTTAGGCAAAAAATGGTCGCTCACCAAAGTTGCAAAAAGTTCCCTGCTTTGACACTAAGTAAAAGTAGTGTTACACTGACAAAATATTACTCAAAGTACAAGTGGAAGTACCCAACGTTAACTGTACTCAAGTAAAAGTAAAAAAGTACCTTGTTCATGAAGTACTCAAGTAGTGAAAGTAAAAAGTAACTATTATATTGTCTATCGTCTCAGAGATTATATACAAATTATCTATCTATCCATCTATCATCCAATCCTGTGTCGCCACATGAGGAGCGTAGGAACCTGGGGCTGGGCAAGTTGGTCCTGACTTTTAAGATGAGAGTGACCAGCCTCACCCATCCCTGAGTGGCATTTCGTGAACAATAAACCCCAGCCACCCCTTGGATATAAACCATCACCAGCTCAGTCCGACTGGAGCGCTGTAATTACCCGCTGAACCACCAGGCGCCAAAATTTGGTTATATGTTTACCACCCAGCATAGTAAATGGTTTCCTGGTGTACAGGAAACCATTTGGCTTGTCACTCAGTGTAGTCACCCACAGGCAGAAGGAAGAGGAAAGAATGAAAGAAAGAAAGGCAGAAGAGGGAGTGTAATGTCACCCATAGGCAGAAGGACGAGGAAAGAATGAAGGAAAGAAATATAGAGGAGAATGGAAGGAAAGAAGGATGGAGGAGAGGAATGGGCAGACACCCGAGAGCAGCACTACATTTTTATTTTTTACATAGTAAAAATAGAGATACAGCCTTAACTTTTGGCAGTAAGATAGCTGATGACCGATAGCATCAGAAGAGATTTTTTCTTCAAATTTGAAGGAGAATTGCTATATGCAGTCACCTCTGTGATTTTCAGTGCACAGAGAAAACATTGCAGCGTCACTGATTTTCCCACAGTCTTCTTGTATTTAAACAAAGATTCCAAGTATGGCCAAGGGTGGGAATCACCACTGTCTGTTTCAATGGTTGTGGAAGTCATAGTGTGGCTACAGTAACAAAACTGAAGGCAGCCGCGGAAGGGACGAAAGCGTGGCTGTATCATTTGGGCAATATGAAAGGACGCATATGATTGGTCCAGACATGAATAAGCAGGTGTGATTGGTCAGCTTCCGATTTTGCGTTGTTCTACGTCCTGTAATAGGCTGAAAATAGATTCCTGAGTTTTAGATGTAACGAGTATTGACTTCTGTTTTTTGTAATTGTATATGAAGTAAAAGTAATAGAAAACAATACTTAAGTAAAAGTGAAAGTACTGAAAATATTGAATACTTTTTAAAAAGTAAATACCGAAAAGTTTACTTAAGTACAGTACTCAAGTATTTGTACTTCGTTACTTTGCAACAGTCACTCACCTAGCCAGAAACAATATCCTGTGTGATGCACAGCATGGCTTCAGGGAAAAGAGGAGCTGCCTGACCAATATGCTCACATACTTGGATGACGTGGTGAACCCCATTGACAGTGTGTCGACATCAATTACCTCAATTTTGAGAAGGAGTTTGACAGAGTGCCACATAAGAGACTGCTGGAGAAAATAGGTTCACAAGGGATCCGAGGAAACATTAGGCGTTGGCTGGCCAGCTTTCTGTCAGGAAGAACCCATAGAGTAATTATTAGGGGAACCAAGTCGGAACGGCTGCCAGTCAAAAGTGGAGTGCCTCAGGGGTCTGTGGTGGGCCCAGTCCTGTTCATCATGTATGTAAATGATCTGGTAGATAGCTTAGAGTCCAGAGCAAGTCCCATCGCAGATGATGCAAAGATCTACCGGACCATCAGGACACAGGAGGACACTGATGCACTGCAACGCGACATGAGCAGGCTCGAGGAGTGAAGCAAGAAATGGCTGTTGTCGTTCATCACAGACAAGTGCAAGACCATGCACTTTGGGCGGCAGAACCCTGGCACCAACTACAAGCTCAATGATACAGTCCTCAAAAAATCCAAAGTGGAGAAGGACCTGAGAGTGTTTGTGTCCACTGACCTCAAACCATTGGCACACTTAGCCAAGGTGGCAGCTAAGACAAACAGCAGGGTTGCTTGATCAAGAGGAGTTTCAGCAATATCAACAAGAAAATTCTAGAGCATTGGTCAAATCAATCCTAGAGTACAGGGTTCAGTGCTGGTTGCTTTACCTGGTTAAGGACATAGATCTAGAGAGGTCCAACACCAGGTGACGAAGTTGGTGCCAGAGCTGAGGGACTTGCTGTATGAGGAGAGATGCGAGGCTCTAAATCTGCCAACGCTTAAGGAATGGCAGCGGAGGGGGACATGACTGAAGTCTACAAGTTGCTCCATGGCTTCGATGATGTCCACTACTCCAAATTCTTCCAACTCAGCGACAACAACCTCAGAACAACCTCAGAGGCCACAGTCTGAAATTAGTCAAGCCCGACCACTGGAAAACCAGTATGAAGGGGAACTGGTTTGCCATCCGGATATTGACCCCCGGAATACTCTCCCAGAGCATATGGTAACAGCCCCATCGATTGCTACCTTTAAAGCACGGTATGACAAGCTCATGGGTGCGAGGTGAGGTTGGCAATCAATCTGCCCGAGGTGGGGGATAACACAAGAAGGTATCTTCTTATCCCCCCACTCTCTATGATTAGGTAAGCATGATTAGGTAAGCATGTTTTGGGAATTTTCTTCTTTTTCATACATTGGGTAAATAAATGAGCAAGCCAGTTTTGACTCTACTCCTGCGTTCGGCAGTAAATCTGCTACTATTTCATCTTTTCATACTAATCTACCTGGTGTTAATTCTTGTATTTCACTTGTGTCAACTGAAAAGTGTACTGTTGGTACTATTGTCACTGATGCATATAGTTTTTTGTAAAATTCTTCAGCTCTCGCCACCATTTTCTGTCTGTAATTGATGATCTCATCTTTTTTCTTTTCTTTTTTTTTTTATTGATATTTGTTGCTTTCCTAGTGTTATTTTGTTTCAGACCTGTTTCAGACTTTTCCATTTTTGATAGCTTCTTTGATTTGGTCCATGTTTCTCTTTTGTTTTCCTTATGTTTCTTGTTGATAAGTTTATTTAATTCTGCTCTTTCTGTTTCATCTTTGTTTTTCCTTTCCTTTCCTTTCTTGTTTTCATGAGCTAGAGGGTTGTTTTTGAATACTTCCTGGCTTTGGTTGCATTAGCTTTCCCTACTGTCCCCACTGATCCCCTCAAAACTTTTGTTAGTCTACCGTTCAACATATCAATTCACACTCGATGTAACTTAGAGCCAGAAATCTGTTCCTTCTTTCCAACTGAAAGGCAGCTTTGGCTTACTTTTACTGGGCATACGTACTTATTTTCAATTGGCTTCTTTCTTTCACTTCTGAATTTGAATCTAGCTGTGCAACCCACCATTCTATGGTCACTTCCTAAATTTACTTTGTTGATATCTGTGACATTAGCGATTGTGTTGTTAATTTTGCTAAATTGAAATTTATTGCAGAATTTCATTCTTTGCTTCTCCATTTGGGCTTCTCCGAGTCCATTTTTTCTCTGATCTGTGGAAGAATGTTCATTATTCTCATGCTATATATTTCAGCAAAATTTACAACCATTTCATCTCTGTCAATCCTCTCTCCTGCTCCCAAGTTTCCTATACATCCCAGCAAACATAAAATACATGGGCCAGTATTGTTCCAATACTGGCACTCCGACCTTTAATATATCGGACCAATGATGTAAACTCTGGCATTTGATGTTGGTCCAACTTATATCAGCTATCCGTTTGCACCCCGGGATGTATCGGTACAATACAGGATTCGTGGATTCGTAATGGGCCGGTGATGGAAGCTTAATTGTGCATTAATCGGGTGTAAGTAATCGGGCCAATTTACAAGCAAGTGTGTCTCGATAGCTCGAAATTAACAGATCTTGAAATTGACTATTTCTTCCTTTGAGGGAATAATGAAATACAGGAGTTAGAGGTTAAGGCCGCAGACGATGCGATGGCCGATGCAGATGACACCAAAACCCCAACATCCCCCCCAGTACCACAGGGGGTCCGCCGCTGACACTGAGTGGCTCGGAGCAGGAACGGCGCACCTGTATCCCTCCCCAGCGCCCCTCTTACTCCCAGCCGATGCCCCGGAAAGGTAGCAGTCGCCGGCGCCTAGTTTCCGGCCGAAATTTCATTCGCCAGGTAAGGGATAGAGTTTACAACTCCACGCAACACCGCGGTATTGGCGGCAGTCATACCGGGTATGGGGCAGAACTGGCCATAGTCCGTTCCCCAGTTGCATCCCCGCTGCAGGATAGGACCGGCCATAAGTCGTCCGACTCCTGTAGTCGTTCCCCTCAGAGTAGTGCCACAATACTGGCCACAAGCCGTGCTGGGTATGAGGCAGGATCGGCCATAGTCCGTCCCTCTGCTACTAGTCCTCTTAGCTCCTAGCTCTACAGTACGGGCCATTAGCCGCACCAGAGCTACAACCCCCTGTGCCACTACGACGTCGGCCACTAGTCACGTCAGGCCAGAGGTAGTGCAGGCCATTAGCCGCACTGAAGCTATAGTCCCCTGTGCCACTACAAAATCGGCCACTAGTCATGTCAGGCCGGAGGTAGAGCAGGCCACAGTCCGCTTCTCTCCCACAGGAGATCCTGCAGCCAGAGAGGACCCTTCCCCGAGCAGTGGCAAGGCATCACCCGAGGCCTTGGTTCCCTGCAACTCCACCAGTGTGAACAACAGCCGAAGCGGAGCCCCAGCAGACCCAGCAGCCGACATCGGGCCTTGTCCACTACTCCCCCGGCCTGAGGTTCCTGTGTGATGACCCTGACGGCGACGCCACCCTCCAGCCATTGCCGCAGCCCAGCCACCCCGGGTTCCAGTACCCTGGGTCATCAGTCACCCCAGGAGTTGCCCCGAACACCAGGGCGTGACTTACCTGTGGGCGGGACCTCTCTGAGTCTCTCCCAGACTCGACGTCAGGCCCGTCTCCTGGCTTTCTTCAGGCCGAGCCCTTAGGCTCACGCCTACGTGTGGGGCCCCACCCGGGGCGCGTCACTCTGGCGTCACTCTGTCCTTCCTCCGGATGGAGGAATCAACCTGCGACCCACCAGTGATAGTGAAACAAGTGGACTTTACCTGTGTGTGTGCCTTCTAGACCCAGATATATGTGTACATTAGTTTATATCATGCGAGTGATTCCTTATAGTATATTCTAGTGATAAAGTGACCAGGAGCCCCAATAGTAACTTTGGCCTAATTTATATCCTGAGTGGAGTCCTGTGCATCCCCAAGTGAACGAAACAACAGTGACAAGTAGAACAATAATATTATATCTATCGTGCCATTCCCTTGTTTATTAAACCTCTCCCTCCCTAGTGCTCAGGCATGCGAGTGAAACACTACAGTGACTAACAAAAGGAAAGGATATTACTCCAATCATGCCTCAGCGGCAGACTCCATTCGAGATAGACTTCCAACCAGGTGAGTGTCTATTGACACAGGTGTTAACGTAATTCGTGTATCAGTGCCGTCCAGTGCTATACGAGATTGGGAAATTGTAGTAAATCCATTCCTGTGTCCTGAATCATAAATGTATTTTATGTGCCATAAGTGCTGGGTAAATATTACCATACTTTCCCTAAGCCGGTATAGAGACAGATTTACAGTCAAGTAAAACATTGTGTTAACCCATCCCCAGCCAACCCAGCATCTAGTGTATTTATTGATGTATTATTGTTTCTGGGAAGATATTTGTAATACATGTGTGTAATAGTCACTGCCTTGTTCTTGTGTCCAGTCCTTTTCTTGAATTCCCGACCAGGTCTAGAATAGGAACCCGCTGTAGCCTGCGTATTTGAGGGACGAGAAACTGACCCACAAATACGTAGCATAACTAATAACATTGTAAACTTTTAGCCTTAAAATGCTTCTTAAAAAAAAAAAAGTCAGGATTTGAACACTTCGTCCTCTGAATGCCTACCGTACAGCCCACACATCTGACAGCTGATTTAGTGGAGTCTCTTCTTACCCAGCTTACATACATCTATGAATACACACTGCGGTATGTTGCCAGCTCAGTATCTCCTTATGTCCCGAATTGCTGCCAAGTGATGGAGTGTCTGAAATGAAACAAATTAAAGTAACTGCCTGCTGCGGGACTCGAACCTGTGCCTCCAACACATTCGGTGCATCTTACCACTGAGCCACGGAAGAAGTTTATTATTCCTGCAATTCTGACCATTTTATAGACCAGTTGTATATATATATTTTGTGTGTACACCAATGCTTCTTTAATATTAATATTATCAATTATGATCTACTAAGCTGAATGTACCATTCCCCTTATATGTATATGTGTATGTACTATGCCTCCCTCACTATATACCCCGCACTGTGTGCCCCACCCCCCCACTGTATCCAGAATCGCAGTGTAAGCATCGTTCCCAGGCTTGCGGGCAGAACTAGAACCTCACGTCCGGGCAGTTGCCTCCCTCACTATATACCCCCCACTGTATCCAGAATCGCAGCATAAGCATCATTCCCAGGCTTGCGGGCAGAACTAGAACCACACGTCCAGGCAGTTGCAGGGCTGATATCAGAGAGGCACCACCTATATTTCTGTGCTCCACAAGTAAAGGGCGTTAATACTTACTCCAGGACTTTCCTTCAACCATCAAGAGAGGGGTGTTACATTTTTGGTAGCAGCGGTGATCGACCCTCGTTTCCAAACGCCTCCTACAGTGTCTTAGTGCCACCAACAACTACTACATGCGCCACCTCTCACAGCCTCGCCCTCTCGCCCTCACTCTCGTGGCGTAATACCGGCTCTGCATACAAGTGTCCAATACCCCTCGCAAGTGCCGTTCTCTACATCGACCACAACCCCACACAGGCCGCGACAATCGACGCTGCAGCCCTCAGCACCTGTTCAGGCACCTGTTCTGACACCTGTTCAAGCACCTGTTCTGACACCTGTTCAAGCACCTGTTCCACCACCTGTTCATCTGCCGGTGGCCCTCTCCAGTGTCTGCCGTTCACTCTCTGCATCTGCCACGTCACTGCCTTCTGAAACGTCTGCCACCCACCAGCCTTGCATCTGCCTGTTGTTGGGAAGCCAACAAGCATCCCCTCAGGCAGGTGTAAGCAGACACGCAGCTGTTGCAGGTGTGGAAGCAACTATACCTGCTGGGCGTGAGTTTAGAGTGAAACACGGACAGGGGAGAAAGAATAGAGGTTCAATGGATTCTGTGTACAGCTGTGAGCAATGTAGGGAGGTGGAATAAGGAAGGGAGGTTGAGAGGAAGAAATAAATGGAGGAAGGAGGAGGGAGAGATAGAGAGGAGGAGTAATGGTGTTGGTCAAGTTGTTTATACAGGAAAAGTGTTGGCTAGGCAGTTCAGACCGTGAGAGCGTGAGCTGACTAAGGGGTTTTGCAGTGTGAGAACCAAGCTGATGCAGCGAGTCTGATAGGGCCTCTACGGTGGATGAAGCGGGTGATATGTGGATGAGGGCGGTGGATGAGTGGGTGAAGCCATCACCCACCTCGCAACCATGTGACCTGCTGGTGAACATCGGCAACCCTTGAGGCCAGACGGGGGTACAGACCTCAGTTGAGACTAGAGGATAGAGCAGAGCTCTGGTGGACATCGTGACGAAAGGACGCAGCCTGACGTGGCCTGGCGCGGAGACGTCGCTGTGTAGCCGAGAGTGAGAATTCCAGAGACGACATGAGAGCGCTTCTTTTAGTAGTGAGTAAAAGTACATGCTTGTGGTAATTGCGGGTACAAACTGGCCAACAGTGCTATTATATTTGTCTGTCGTCTGGGACTAGTAAAAAGGACTCCTAGTTAGAAATGGAAGGAGCAAAGTTTTAAATGTTTAAATGTGCTTTTCTTGTATTAAGGTAATAGTGTAACTTTATATATATATGAGTGATTAAAGAGAGTGCTTTGTTGTGACAGCACTGGAAATTATTATGGGATTATATATATAAAATGCTTTTAAGCATAGAACTTTTATAAGAGCCTTGATTTATTAATATAGTGTTAGTAATAAAGTGAATTGAGTGTAGATGTTTTGTGCGGTTTTTAAGCACGGAATTTTATATGAAGTGAAATGAGGTGGGAAATACCTCAGAATTGTTTGTAGATTTTTGTAAATACTATTTTGTAATTAAAGCCTAGAAAAGCCATATCATTCTTTCACTACTTCCAGTTCCCAGTTCTAAGTACATGTGTGTAGTGGCGTGTAGGGAAGCCACCAGTCGTGCATTGCCAGTGTCGGGGCGATTCCACGCTACCCTCAGTATTAAATATGGGAGGATAATATTCCCGAGAGAAATATCATATCGACACCTAGGCAGCGGCGGTGGGACATCTGGTAGCAGCGGTTTGGGATAACAGTGGGATAACATCGCTGCAACCTCTGGTACCAGCGGTATATTAATTGTTATTCCCAACTTTGAGTAATTAAAGGAAACAACTTAAGGGAACTGGAAGGAAGAAATAGTGAATAGTGAATATTCTTCTTTTTTAATTTGTTCTGTAAATGAGTGATTTTAATTGGGAGGACGAGCTAAACCCATTTGAGGAATTACTTGATTCAGACGATTCTGACTCTGTTTCTGTTGGTTTTGACTCTGTTTCTGACGATCCTGACACAGAAGACTCTGGAAATGACTTGAACACCTGTTAACCCTCCCTCTTCGAGCACTACTGGGGGAGATATTGCTCAATTATCTCAGCAACTATCCCAGGCCATCTCAGATAATAGTAAGAATCCCATACAACAATTGGGGGCCATGAAATATTTTTGTAGTTCAAAATTTCGCTCCTCACCGGAATATCCAGGAAAACGATTGGAGCCAGATGTTATGATCTGGTTAAGTGATATAGAGATGAGGACCAATGATACTTCGAAGTGGACTATGAAGGGGAGAATGGAGGTAGCTAGGACGTTTACACTCGGTCCTGCACAAGAGATTAAGGAGATTTTAATCCGGGACACTAATGATGACTGGGATAGTTTCAAAGGTTGCGTGAAGGACCAATATTATACTGAGGAAAGTCTAGAAACGTTACACTGGGAGTTACTTACTGCGAAGCGGAACCCCGGGGAAATTCCACTTCACTACTTCTGCAGGTTACAGAGCCTGGGGGATAGGATTGTTACGTTACGTGACACTTTCCGGGAATCAATGGATCTCATCATCGTTAATAATTTTCTGGACATGTTTCCTAAGCAGTATGTTGCACATATTCCACAGAGCAGGTACCGTAACCCAGTAGAGATAGCGAAGGAAGGAGTCAAGTGGGCAGAGAAGACGAATTCGCCTCTGTCAGAAGAAAATGTATTGAAAGAAAGACAGGGAGCGATTGCTAGTGACCCGAGTGCAGGCAGTGTTAGTGCGTCGCCTAGGCCAAAGGTTCAGCCGAACACTGGGGCGAGAAATCGTACGAGTGCGAGTGGTGGCACAGACACTCAGCAGAGTTCATGCGGTGCCACTTCCCATGATAATAATGATTGCCGTAGGTGTGGGAAGCCAGGGCACTTCGCCAAACGGTGTCGTGCGGACAGGCTCCTCCAACGGGGAAAATACGATCATTTGTCACAGGAGCAGAGGAAAAGGATTAAATGTTTTTGTTGCTTCATGACGGGACATCGTGCTGAGCACTGTGCGGTCCGTGTAGATAATCCTGGACAGTCAGTAGCTAGATGCAGGGAATGTCAGAGTACTACGCATAGTACAGATCAGTGTAATTGGAAAAGGACCAAGTCACCCGAGGAAGAAAAAAAAAAAGCCGGATGAATCGGGTTGGGGAACTTAGTCATTGCCACAATGAGTGATGGAGTAGCGAAGTTGGCGGTGGTTAGAGGCATGTGTGATAGTTTACATTGTGAGATACTTCTGGATACAGGAGCTTGTAAATCTCTGATTAGCCAACAGACCTATGAAATTGCGTCAGGGCCTGATACTGATCTCCGACTTTATCGAGGCGGTGGGTTGGTGTCTGCTAGCAGTGATGCAATGGACATATTGGGATTGGTGAATTTCCAGGTAGAATTAGGTGACAGGAAATTTGATCAGGAATTTGTGGTAGTGAGAGACTTACCCTCATCCGTTTCCATAATTTTGGGAGTTTATTTCATATTCGCACACAGCCTAAGTATCACCGCCAACCTGCTATGTATAAAAGTCGGGGAAGAGGAACTTGATTTGGTGACCGAGGGAGGGAGTGTTTCTCGTGTAGAGTTCAATCCTTCCTTTGTGATAACTGAGACAGTTCCTTCATCTGAGGAAAATGAGGAAGTGGATTTTGTGACAAGTCATTGTGTCACAAATGGGACAGACATTCTGGAACCTTACACATGTGGAGCAATAACGTTAAAGACAGCGTTAAGTGAGTGGGAGGTAGGAATGTTTATGCCAAACACTGGTGGTTCGATTGCGGCAGTGTTGTGGCCCGGCATTGTAAGTCCAGTGGATAATGGGGCAACAGGGGAAGGAACATGTTTTATTGTTGCATATGGGAATTTAACCCCTGACCGGATATTTATAGATGGAGAATTTAAGGTAGGTACTGTATCCTCTTATGAAGAAGTTAGGTGGGGGGAGGAAGTAAGTCCAGAGAAAGATCAGATCACTAGTGTAATAAGTGAGGATAGACTCCGGAAACTGTACATGGAAGTAGATCAGATAACCATTCCTTCAAGCCGAGAAAACGAAGCATTAAAAAGGCTAATAAGGAAACACCCAAGTGTGTTTGCACTTCCCGAGGACCCGCTTACGACCTCACCCTACTTCTATCATCACATATGTGCGGATGGACCGGTAGTAAACCATAGGCCATACCATATACCGACAAAGTGGCATGATCAAGTACGTAAGCAACTTGAGGATTTATGTAGACAGGGGATTATCAGGCCTTCTCGTTCACCTTATTCTTCGCCACTGGTTCCATTAGTTAAGAAGGATGGTGGTTTGCGGATCTGCTTAGATTTTAGACATTTAAATAAGCAGATAGTTACAGATCCTTACCCTTTGCCCAATATTGAGCATATTCTTTCACAATTAGGTGAGAATAAGTACTTCAGTAATTTAGACTTGAAGCAGGGTTACCACCAGATATCTTTGGATGAGGAGTCTAGGCCTCTTACGGCTGTTTCCTCACCTGAAGGGCACTGGGAGTATTGCAACCTTCCTTTTGGATTAAAAGATGCGCCGGCTTCTTTCCAGCATATAATTAATGAAGTCATGATTGGTCTCACGGGAAAGATAACCCATACTTTTTTGGATGACATTATCATTTATGGGAAGACGTTTGATGCTCATGTACATAACCTAGGTGAGGTCTTGGGACGTCTTGAAGGGGCAAAGTTAACTATTAAATTGCCAAAGTGTAGTTTCTTTAAACAGGAGGTATCCTTCTTAGGTCATGTCATCACCACTGAGGGATTACGCCCTCAGCCAGAGAAAATCTGTGCAATCCAAGATATTGCGGTTCCTAGTACTTTGAAAGAACTCCAGAGTTTCTTGGGGTTAGTGAATTATTATCGCCGGTTTGTGGAAAATTCTCCCAGATAGCGGCACCACTCACGAAACTTACTCGTGGGAAAAGAGATGTGAAGAACACACAACAGCACGTGGAGTGGAGTGAGGAGACACACCGTGCATTTTGTGAGCTTAAACGAAGGTTAGCGGAAGATGTATTGCTAGCTTTTCCTCGCTTTGATAGACCTTTTGTGTTCACTACGGACGCCAGTGGTACGGCGATTGGCGGAGTTTTGCAACAGAAAGATGATCAAGGGTTTCTTCGGCCACTGACTTTTTTCAGCCGTGCTCTAAACAAGGCAGAGTTGAACTATGCTACGATAGAGCAGGAAGCGCTGAGCATTGTTTATGGGTTGAAGGTGAACAGACTGCTTATCTTGGGTTATGAGATATTGATTCAGACTGATCATCGACCTCTTACTTGGTTGTTTAATGTAAATGCGGCCTCAGGGAGGATTGCAAGATGGCAAATCCAGGTAGCCGAATATGACATCAAGGTTGAATATTTACCAGAGCAGCAGAATGTCGTAGCGGATGCTCTATCCCGGTTGAGAACGACTCAGTCTAGTGATGAAGATGAAGTTGCATTACTTGTGAGTTCAGGCACTGTGGAAATAGACACAATAGATTGGGATGTCACTGAGATAAGGCGACAGCAAGATGCACACCCAGTTTGGGGTAAATTAAAGAGTTATTTGCGGAATGAGACTACGGAGGTATCAAAATTGCCAGCAAAGTTAGACTGCTTTCATTTGTTGCCAGACAGTTTGCTCTATAAGAATGAGAGTCGGTCATTTGGCAAAGGAGAAGCAGTCCAAATTGTAGTCCCAGAAGATAGCGTTCATTCTGCACTTAGACTTGCTCATTGCTTACCGTTATCTGGTCATGGTGGAACCAAGATTACTTTAACTCGTGCGAGATGATTCGCATACTGGCCTCAGATGGAGAGAGATGTCATGGAATTTTGCAAACGGTGTACCCAGTGTATACGTTCGAAGCGTTCGGGGGACGCCCCAGGCCCGCTTCTCCGTTTCCCCGATGTCACTGCCCCATGGGTCAGGTGTCACATGGATTTGATTGGTCCACTAAATAGATCAGAGGAAGGGCATTATTATGTCTTAACTTTCATTGATGCGATGACTCGATTTCTCGTCGCGGAACCATTAAAGTCTAAGTCTGCCGAAGAGGTGGCTAGAGTGTTTGTGGAGCGAGTCATTTGTATTTACGGAACTCCACAACAATTAGTCACGGATCGGGGAACAGAATTTGTTAACAAGGTGTTTCAGGAATTGGCACGGTTGTTGCATATGAAACATGTGAACATTACTCCTTATCACCCATCCTCTAATGGATTGATGGAGAGGGCAAATGGCACCATCATACAAATAATACGAACTATGGTGGATCAGAATGCTAATCACTGGCATAGAATGGTACCAGTTGCGGTGATGGCTTATAACTCTGGATATAATCGGACTATCCGCGATTCCCCTTACTTCTTGCTGTTTCTCAGGGACCCACAGGTGCCTTATCATGTAGTGCAGGACCCATCTTTGAAGTACAACCTTGAGGATATACCTAATTTATTTGCCGCCATGGCGACAAAGGTTTTCAAAAGATGCCAGGACTTTCTCGATCATGCGAGCACAGAGAACGAGAACAGAAGGGCAAAGCGATGTATAATGAAACCACTTATGGTAGGGGACCGTGTCTATGTGAAGACTGTTCCTGCCAGGGGGGTGGCAAGGAAATTGCAACCATTGTTTTTAGGACCCTATCGTGTAGTTGATTGGGTAAATGATGTTGTTATCAAGGTTCGTCCTATACAAGGGGGGAAAGTAACCACTTTACACACTGACAGAGTGAAGGTGGTCAAGGAGGAGTGTATTACGAAGAAACAAAATCGTAATGCAAGAATGACTTATCCTATTCATGAAGGTGGAGAGACTGGGGATGAAGGGGAAGGTGCAGGTGAGGAAATAAATGAGGAAGAAGGTATCCCAGGGCCTGTAATTGACTTCAGAGTGCCTCCTCCACAGGTAAGTCAGGCTACAGGTAATGGTGGGACTGGCAACTCGGCGGATTTGCTGCCAGCCGCCACTGAGTCAGATCCAGTTACCACTCCCCCACACCGCACCACACCTCACATTCCATCACCTTGTAGATACAGTCTGCGGTCACATTCTAGTGTCCCAGACTACCCGTTGTGTATGGATAGACCTATTGAGTATCAGACTGCACAAGCAGAGGCACCTGGTGTGACTGAAACACAGACTGAAGTGACTGAGGACAACCCAGGAGACATGTAGTTTTTACTAAGTGAATAAATGATAGTTAGGTGAACTTGTGGTTATAGTTTTACAAATCTCTTGCAGATGATTGCTTGGGTTTGGGTGAGTCCATCCCAATTGGAATCAATAGGACCATGAGAGGAGACACCTGCCAACTTGGGATTGGTGTTTTCACCTGCAGGTCGTTTGATGATTACAGGCAATAACTATGTAGTTCCAGTTGTACTTAATAAGGAGGAGTTGTTCCAACCTTTGCATATTGCTCGTGACTTGAGTGATGCCATATTGTGGAATATAGGCCACATGGATAATGGCAGCGCTCTAGTTGCTTCATTACGGACTACTATGCATGCATTTCAAGTTGAATTTGATACTCGCTATCAGGACTTGAGCAGTTATATAGACTATCTCATGTCAGATCATCCATGGAGTCGTCGCTCCAGACGGGGTGCGATTGACATATTGGGGCAGTTTGCCAATGTTTTGTTTGGAACAGCTACTCAGCAACAGGTTGATGACATTCATGCTAGATTAGGGAGCCTTGAGACGATGTCAGAGAAGGAGAGGTCAGTATTAAATGTTCATTCCAAGGTATTGAATGTTACAATTAGAAACGTGTCACACATGCAGGCAGCACTGTTGAAGATACAGAAGGCTGCAAATATTTCTTACAGTATTATACGATTGTATTCATTGAAGACCTTAGAGTTGGAGAATGAAGTAAAGATGTATGAGGCTTTATTTAACCTCCAACTCGCCCTGTCTGACATCATAGCTGATCATTTTAGAATTAAGTTGGGTAGTCAAGAAATGCTCCAGGCTAGGCTGAGTCTAGATATGGTCCCTAACGAAATCCTCTTGAAATTATTGGGGAATATATCACTCAAGGAGCCGGGTTTACTTTTCCCAGCGAGGCCAGAATATCTAGCACTGTATCATGACATTATCAAAGTTGTACCTCGAGGTTACATGTCAGCTGTGTGCTTTTACTTACTAATACCAGTGTTGGGTGACCCTTCTGATGTATTTGACATCTTTAGGATCACCTCACTTCCTTACAGTGTGCCTGCTACAGAGGTCTACGTGAGAGTACTCCACCAGTATAACTTCCTTGCTTTCACGGAAGATCGCCTTCATTATGTGCTGTTTCAAGATTTCGCCAGTTGCAGGGACCACCAGGACTTGGTGATCTGTGAACCTTTGGGATCTGTCTATCATGTCGCAACCCCATCTTGTGAGAGTGATTCTTTTCTTAACAGAAACAATGCCACTAAGCTCTGTAGGAAAGAGATCTTAACTTCATTCAGTCCAGTTTTTGTGAAGCTGAAAAATTACTGGTGCTACTCTACAGCCCAGTCTTTGTATTTCATGTTGAAGTGCGCAGTAAATAAAATTAAAAAGACCATGCAAGTTGTTAAGGGAGTAGGGAAATTGGTCTTGGGAGATGGCTGTAGCACCCACAGTGAAGCCCTGACTCTTCCTGCTTATGCAACTCTTGCTATAGAAACTAAGCTCACTGTTTACCCCCATCTCCTAAACCTCAGTACCTCACTCACCCATCCTGAACTTACAGCTATAAAGGACTTACCCACTTTAGGACCTCACCTTAACATTACTCCTCTGTTTCTGGATGACCTCCTTAAATATCAAAGTCAGTTGCAGTTGATTGAACCTCTCAAACCCTTCAGTTCTTCCACCTTTTTCTGGTACTATGTCCATGCTGGGATAGCTCTCTTTCTGGTTCTCCTGTCCGCATATATCCTTTACAAGTGTTACACTACTGGCCGTGGGTGTACATGTTGCAGACTTGAGTCCATACTCAGACGTCGACGTGCACAGAACCCCGCAATATCCTACTCACGACGAGGACGTGTGACTTCATCTTTGGGGGGAGAAATGTCGGGAAGCCGACAAGCATCCCCTCAGGCAGATGTAAGCAGACACGCAGCTGTTGCAGGTGTGGAAGCAACTATACCTGCTGGGCGTGAGTTTAGAGTGAAACACGGACAGGGGAGAAAGAATAGAGGTTCGATGGATTCTGTGTACAGCTGTGGGCAATGTAGGGAGGTGGAATAAGGAAGGGAGGTTGAGAGGAAGAAATAAATGGAGGAAGGAGGAGGGAGAGATAGAGAGGAGTAATGATGGTGTTGGTCAAGTTGTTTATACAGGAAAAGTGTTGGCTAGGCAGTTCAGACCGTGAGAGCATGAGCTGACTAAGGGGTTTTGCGGTGTGAGATCTGAGTTGACGCAGTGAGTCTGATAGGGCCTCTACTGTGGATGAAGCGGGTGATATGTGGATGAGGGCGGTGGATGAGTGGGT
>JAGKTI010016724.1:0-15589 GCA_018397915.1 Birgus latro
ATGACCGGAAGCTGCAAAGCTTCGAGAATGAGTTTGGGAAAGCATGTACGAAAAGTAATCTAAAAGTGAATATAGCTAAGGGTGAAGTTGTGATATCTGAAAGAAATAAAGTCACAGAATGTATAGTGAGACTAAATGGCCAAGAAACTGAGAATGTGAGTACTTTCAAGTATTTAGGCAGTGTGATATTTAAGATTAGATGTTTAGAGATGAAGTGCATAAACGGGTACCTTACAGTGTGGGGGAAAAAGTTGCTGGTTCATTGAAAGCAGTAAAAAGGAATATGGAAATGGGTAAGGATGTAGGAAAATAATCGCTGCATGATAGTTTTGTTATTCATATTATTAAGAAGCAGGATTTGTTAGCTAGGCAGTCTGGAAGTTTCTCCATATTGCTCATAGTTCCGGCACGAGTCAGAGTTGCCAGTTTGCCTGCTGTTTGCGAACGTAGTTATTTTGTAAGTTAAGCATTACTTTTTGTGCTTTTTTTCCCCTATAAGGTGTTATTTATGTAATTGTTAAATTACATAATTTAAGTTTATATGCTAAATATTTTAGAGTGTTATGTAGTGTAAGAAAACTCTGGCATGTTTTGGAAGTCTCCAAGCTGGTAACTGCTGTAACCGTTGCTCTCTCGGGAATACACGAGAACTGGGGAGAAGTGTAGAAGACTCTAGAATATAGGACGCTTGCATAAGGATGGGGAAGAGACTATAGCAGTTTCAGTCAGTTTCAGTTCAGTTTGAGTGTAGTTCAGTGTCAGTGCCGTGCAGTTTGTATATTTTCGGTACTTGTTAAAATAGTGGAGTGTTGTTTGCAAACTGTGAAGTGTTACTGCAGTTTGTGTATCTTCGGTGCTGAAGTGAAGTTGGAAAGCACTAAGTGTAATTGTTTGGAAAATAAAGACAGTGAACCTAAGAAGCCTCAGCTGATTTTGTGTGCTGTACACCAAAAGGCTGACCATAGGAAGAACAACTCAGTGGGCAATGTCCTTCCTATACTGAACTACTGCTGCTGAAGCCTGTGACACTGTGGGACTGGGACATAACACTGGTGTCAGGAGTGGGATTTTTAGAAAGTGCTGCAGTGAGTCTAATCTTCGACATGGAGCAAGGGGGTGTGCAGACCAGGAGCCGAGCTGGGCAGCAGGAGGTGTCCCTGGCTGCAATTATGAAGCTATTACAAGCTTCAAAGAAAGAACTCAGAGAACAGTTACAGCCACAGAATGAAGGACGGAAAGAACTTGAAGAACAATTACACGCACAAAGTGTACAACTACAAGCACAGAATGAAGGATGGAAAGAGCTTGAAGAACAATTACAAGCACAAAGTGTACAACTACAAGCACAGAATGAAGGACTGCAGTCACAGAATGTGTGACAGAAAGAACTCAGAGAACAATTACAGACACAGAATGAAGGACAGAAAGAACTCAAAAAACAGTTACAGGCACAGAATGAAGAAGAGAAAGAACGATATGAACAGCTTCAGGAGGCATTACAGGAGCAACACAGGGAATTACAACTGAGGAACAATTACAACCACAAAGTCTACAGGTACAGGTACAAAATGAAGAAGTCAAAGAACAATTACAGGCACAAAGTGAAGAACAGAAAGAACGATATGAACATCTTCAAGAGACATTATAGGAGCAACAGAGAATTACAACTAAGGATGCAAGGACAGCTGGATGCTTTCACCGGAGGAAATGAAGGAAGAGCAGCAGCAGCAGCAGCAGGAGCTGAAGGAGGTAGTATACGCTGAGCTACAGCAGCAGAAGTGTGAGGTAAGCAATAACGTGACGGAGTTCAGACAGCATCTAGATGACAAGGTGAAGCTTGTAGATGACCAGCTGATTAGTGAGGGAATAGTGATGGAGTGCAGACAGCATGCTGACGGCCAGCTGGAGATTAGTGCGGGAATAGTGATGCAGTGCAGACAGCTTGTAGATGACCAGCTGAAGCATGTAGCCGACCATGTAAAGATAATTAGTGAGAAAATTGAGACTGTAGAGAAATATTGTACTTCTGAGCCTCAGGTTAGTGTACAGGGAGCATATGAAAAGAATGGACGGTGTATGATGAATCTTGATGGAACCTATGCATCTAAAGGCAGTTTTACAGGGTTGAATAATCAGAATGCAGAAGTTTTAAGTCCTGGATTTCATTATGATGCCCAAGCTTTTAGGCCTCAAACCAGTGAGGTGCATGGCTATAATGGGGGTACTTGTGCAATCAAAAAGAAGCCTCAAGAATTTGATGGTAGAGTATCCTGGGAAGCTTACTGTGCACAGTTTGAGTTACTTGCTGATCAGAATGGTTGGGATGATAGGCAAAGGGCAGTGCAGCTTGCTAGTAGCCTTAAGGGTGCTGCAATGGAAATTCTGGATCAGATGTCAGTAGAGGAGAGGAACAGTTACTAGTCCTTGGTAGAAGTACTGGAGTGCAGATATGGGACCATGTACCAGACTGAGGTTTACAGAGCACGATTCCAGACCCGTGTACGGGCTCGAGGCGAATCCCTACAGCAGCTTGCTCATGACCTGGAGAGTATGGCATACTAGGCATACCCCGGAGCAGCACCTAACCTGTTGACTATTCTTTTGAGGGACCAGTTCATCGACGCTCTTGACAGTGCAGAGTTGAAAGTGCAAGTGAAGCAGGCACAACCCAGACGCATGCAAGAAACACTAGTCATCATCAATGGGGGCAAAAGCCATGGGGCACATAGCCTCACTCACCCTCCAATTCCAACCACAAGGGACAGCCACAGAGTAAGATAGAGAGATCCAGTACCTTGAAGATGCGAATATTTGGCCTTCTGAATAAACAAAAACAATGCCAAACACCCGAACCGAGTAAATTTGCGCCAGACCGGCGTGACGAGAAATCACTTTGTTTGACCTACTGTTATTATGAACCAAAGTACCATGATAAGTGAATCTTCCCAAGACTTCCACGTTCTCACTACATACTTGGACGGACTGAACTGCTTCATCCAACAAGCCACCAAATGCCTGGGCGTTGGTCTTGCTCAAGGGACCTTTAATCTCAGTGGCTTTGCATTCTCATAAAATTTCTCGAGGGCACTCAGTAGTATTTCCAGCAGTCAGTAATCCTGAAATTGCCATTTGATACTCTGTGGTGACCTCGACTCAATGCCTGGCCAAGTACCCAATCCACGCACGTGTTAAAAAGTGTGGGTGCAAGGACACACCCCTGTCTTACTCCAGTTCTTGCTGGGAAGAAGTCGGATGGCCCCCCGTCACACTTAATAGCATTCTCAGTTTTTGAATACAGGGCTGTGATCAGTCGGATTATCTCCGAGGGGGATCCCATGGAGTTGCAGAAGATCCCATGGTACCACCCGATTTACTAAGACAAGCGTCTTCTTGATATCCACATTGGCTGTTTGCAGACCATATTGATACTCAAGGTGGTGTTCCATGAGAACTCACTAAGCTAGGATACAGTCAACTGTAGACTTCATGGGTGTGAATCTGGATTATTCAAGCATCTGAAATTTTACCAAATGGTCCCAGATACACGTAAGGAGAATGTGAACAAGAACCTCGTCTGGCACAACGAGAACTGTAATACCACAGTAGTTACTACAGTCACGCTGGCCTTTTTTTTTTTTTTTCCAATCACAGCCTCATCCCCAGCTCTGATCAGTTCCACTGGGATGCTACAAACGAAAGCTGTTTTACCACTTTTCAACCTATCCACTGCCTCCTTTATTTCCTCTAGAGAATGCACGATATCATCAGTTGGTGGGAAAACAGTCAATGGGTGTACTACAGCCGATGGAAGCTCTTCACTGCAAGGTTCAGCCACATACAACTGCAAGTTCTCAGCTCAGCTAGCCCTATACTCACAAGCCCCTGACACTAGTCGTCCACCTGCTGTCCGAACTGAGTTAAGCTGAGAGGCAGGTCTGGAGTGGAGCTACTTCAGGGTTCAGTAAGCAGGTCGAAGGTCCGGCAGCATGACTCTCCTCAATTGTGGCCAGTATCCCCAGCGGGACAATATCCCTTTTTGATCTCGGCAGTCTCCAACACACACATCATCTACCACCAAGGTAGCACACTTAAATGTATCCCATTGCTCAACAGGGTCCTGAACAGTATTGAGCACCTCAAACCGATCTGAGACTGTCAGGGCATACTCATAGACACACTGCTCATTCCTGAGTTTTTGAAGATGGAAATGTTCTTAGTAGCACTTTGAGCTTCTCTTAGTTTTGATTTGTAGCCTTAAAGTATCAACAACAAATTTGTGGTCAGTAGCAGAGAATTCTGCACTCCTGAAAACTCTGCAGTTCTTGAGGATCCTCCAGCGAGTACTAGCAATGATGCAGTCAGTCTCATTTGCAACCCCTCCGGTATTGGAATACCAAGCCCAGCGGTGAAGATCTTGCTGCTGGAACCAGAATCAAGCAGTTCTCAGCTTACAGGACTCTGCAAAATCCAGAAGGTAAGAACTATTGGAATTCCTGGTTCCAGAGACATGGAGACATATATATTCCTCAAAGCCTTCACTGTCAGTGCCAGTAACTGCACTGAAGTCACCAAGGCCCAAGAGTGTATCTTGCCATCATTCCACAAATGAGCCAATTTGGCACAGAACAGCTCACTCATCTCAGTCGGAGCACAGACTGCAGTAAGAGAGATGAGCCCCAAGAAGGGCTTCAGTCTCAACAGCACTATGTGCCCATCAACAGGAATAACCCTGACAACACATGAGAGACAGTGAGCAGCAACTGACACAGCAACACCTCTAAACTGGGAGCCATCATCAGTACAATATGTGTAACCATTGCTACTGATCTCTCTATGTCCAGGTCACCTCACTTCAGACAGTATGGCTATGCCAAAGTCCAATCGCTCCAACTCTCATGACATCAAAGGCAGTCAATCATCCTTCAAAAAGCTTAAAGTGTTCCAAGCCCCCACTCGGAGTGCCTTCCGAAGGATAAACCCGTGCATGGTTCTACTGGTTTGTGTGTCCTTTGTGCCATCGCAAAGTGAGTTAATAACAGAAATGGGGCTAGGAGGTGCCCCCCATCATCCGGCTACTAGGGTCCCGCAGGAAACCATCCAGCATGACAGGGGTTGGCTGGCACCTGAGAAGGGACCCTCTGGCAGGGTCAGGCAACACACACTGACCCTGATCCCTCCTTCTCAAGTCAGGCGAGATATAAGTTTTTGTAGGGAGGGGACACAAACTCTATCCACATCTCCCAAGTCAAGGGAGATACCCCTGACCAGGTTTATCCAGGTGTGGTTCAGTTTTCCTTCTCCTAGGTGACTGCCAACCGAAGCTAATGAACTCCACCCAATTCCACCCGCTCTGCTTGATGGCCGTTGGCCAATATACTTCATCTGCCCTTTGACAGGTTTTGTTTTTCGTCCTGTGGGCTGTCTAACTACCCACCTCACTGGCCTAGATCAGTGGGGTTGCCGGTTTAGTCCCCAACGACCCGACCATGAAACAGGTAGTATACTGTGTCAGAAACAGGTAGAACAGTGTCAAACCTCATTCATTTTAACTAGGGCGAGATTTTAGTCCTATTACAGTTTATTTCACGTGGCTCAGTGACACAATACAATACTGCAGGTCAGAATGCCTTTCCATGAACTTCTTTGTGAATTATTATCATAATTAAAATGTAAATCTCTTGTTTCAACTCAACCTTCAAGAAGGAGAGATGGCAATTTTATGCCTAGTTAGGGTAAACACATTGATAGGTATACAAGTCTTAAAATATCTATAGTATCGCTAAAATATTGACAGAATTCTCTGCTCTAGTCCTTTGCTAGATTCCGTACAGCTGGTTACTGAGTAGGCCACCTGTAGACGAATATATGAGGCCGTCTTCTTAAACTTCTGACTGCTTGTTTATACTTTGTCTTCACTCATCCAGCTGTCAAGCACTTCACAGCCAAAATTGGGCAAATATTAACCCCTACAAATCAATGGCGTGGTTATCAGTATATTCTTGCTACATCTACAAGCTTCTACTCAGCATCGGAGAGACTTCGAATTGGAAGGGTTAGAAAGGGGTTTCAAGTGACCGTCTTAACAACTGGAGCTCCTTTCTATATTGAATAAAACTGCCTGGTACTAGCATATAAGAGAGCCCGTTGTTTGTTTGTTTGTCCTTCAATCGCGCCCAAACTAGATCCATATATATTCTGAATCAGGGTGACCCAAGGATGGTTTTAAGCAGATCAAAATTCAGATCTGGGTCATTTGAGGTCAGCGGTAGAGTGTTCGCCGTTTTAACCTGGACAACGCCAGGTAACTCTGTAGCCCAATTTTTGGCATGGAGACTCACGTGACCTCCAGTTCGGACAAAGGCTATGTAAGGTTGACCTCCGAGGTCATTTGAGGTCACCGGTAATAGTAAACAAGTGCGCACAAATACTGTGCGTTAGTCTGTGAAAGCTGAAACGCATGGACGTCTTATAATCCCTCTTCAAAAGCATAAGAGGTACATGGTCTTTCTGGAGCAGAAAGAAAGATTGAACTGGAACGAATAGGATTAGAGTGCTCGCCTTTATGGCCCGGGCAACGCCGCGTACACCTGCTAGTAGTAAATAAGAAAATGTAATCGGGCTGAAACAGTAAAATTAGAAATATGACTATATCATTTAAACTCTAACTTAGACTAAAATTGTCGTCTCCCTCTCCTGAAACCTGAATGGATTAAAATTAGAGTACGGTGCTAGTCGCGAAAAAATGTTATGGAAAAAATGTAGAGCGGTAGCACTGCCTTTTTTTGCCACAGACCTTCATGGAAGAAGTATAAAATAAGTATATACGTAAAATAGTGTAATAAAAATGAGTTCAGCAATTAAGTGATTACCATAGACTTGCCTAGCGTAAAAATTGGTCACGATCCTTTGTGAATACAACTGCTGCTCTCAGACCGGCGCACCCTTTCTTCAGCACCAACAAAGGGCCAGGTAAGTACGTGATGCACTAACAGACTTACAACCCATTCCCTTTAGCTCAGCGAAACCGGGATACCATTGCAGTTTTGTTATTCTCATCTCTTGCCGATTTTACTTATCTCAGGATGAACTATTGAAGAGGTCTTTCTTAATCTAAAAAAAAAAATCATCTGGTATAGCAGCGTGATCACTGAAAAAGACGCCACCCGGATACAAGGGGTTAATATGTACTTGCAGAAAGGACGAAGAAAAGATAAACACAATATTTCCATCTGTCTTTTTCTTTCAGTAATGTATTTTTATAACAAGAGAAAAATTATCCCAAATTATTAAGTGATTTCAGCCAACGGCGCGTATTCTTGGTGATAAGCTCCTAGTGCCCCTTCCTCAGCAGTTACGAATAACATTGTATCTGATAGGCTACAGTTAAATACACAAGACAGTTCGGCTACAGTTAAATACACAAGACAGTTCGGCTACAGTTAAATACAACAGACAGTTCGCCTCTCCTGCCTCTTTCTCAACGCTGGACTCTTGAAAGAGGTGTAGTGGGGAAAGAAGCGCGTATTATCACCCACATATAAGTGACAGTGTGCACCCCAGTCCACTACGCCACATTCAAGCGTTAATGAATCCATCGATGAAACAGAGGCGAGATAAGAGAACGGACGTTAGTATATGTTTGTACGTTGATATACTCTTGTACTGAACATTATTTGTGCAATCTCTATTGATACAAAAAAGTGTGAATAACATACACGAGAGTAATGAGGTGAAATATGCAGACATATTGCTAAGGAAGACGTGCTGCACACCCTCCAAAGCCGACGAGAATACGGCCAAAGAACATTACGAGTTTTATGCTTAATATATAAATAAGAAATACTGTTCAAACAACAAACGTGCGCACCTGGACGTGTATCCTGCAGTTTTCGATTTTTTCATACCATTATTACATTTAACAGGAACCTGCATTACAGTAGTGATCTGTGTACAGTTTATGGCACCCAGTCCAATACTCTTGAGTAGTTACTGTTGTTGGTCGACTCCAGTGTAAAATGAGTTTAATTAGCTTCTTCGCTGAAATTCTCGGTGGCTAAAAACTCCCCCTGAGATTCCACGTGTCATTATAACCCTGTTGTCCACCTATACATGAATACATTCCTGTTAATTCATGGATGCAGCTTTTTTTTCTTATTTATATATCATTATTTATGTATCATTAATTTACTCGCATTCGTGAAGCGAGAGGAGGTGTTGTTTTACGGTGTGTGTGTGTGTGTGTGTGTGTATGTGTGTGTGTGTGTGTGTGTGTGTGTGTGTGTGTGTGTGTGTGTGTGTGTGAAGAAAATATCTAAAAAAAGTTCAGTCAATCGTATCCAAACTTGGTGGGTTTGATGTTATTTAAACCAAACTTGGTGTAAGGGGTGAGGATCAGTCAGTTCTTGAAAACAATATGTCAAAATTAAGGTCACATGGAAAGGTTAACTCAAATAATTCTGATCTTATTTACACCAAAGTTTGTGGAAGGGTTTGGAATAAGGCGAGAAAAAGGAATTCAGTTTGAAAATAATTAAATGAAAAGGTCACAGGAAGAGGTCAAAGGCCAAGGCCATTTGACAAGGTTGCCTGAACTTTGTTGACAGGTTCGGAGTAAAACAAGAATGAAGAGAGTCGATTTTGAGAGCAATCGGTCGAGGTCACATGGCAAAGGCTAATGTATGACTGTTATGGTCGTATGGTTAAGTAAAAATGTGGAAACCGTGAATCGTACGCCATGCTAGTTGAAAAGCTTAAACAAACTGTGGAAAGTACATTTGTTGGAGGCAACATTTGACCGATATTTGAATGCCAAAAAACACTGAAAAAAAAATAATAATAATGAAGCACCAAAAGGTCCTTCTGATATACAGATAGTATAATAACATACCATAAAACACACTTTTCGTACTGTCACATTCCACGCTCTCACCCCATGCCATAGTAGTTGTGTCTAAGCATATGGATAAAGTGCGGAATGTGCTCGTACAACCAGCTTTCTATCTACCTATTTATAGCCCAACACCCTACTGCCGCAGAAGGTGGCCGCAGACAAACGCCTTCAAGTCGCTCTGTCACCCACCATTTGACTGCCCTCCCCCCAGCTTACTTCCCCCTCCTTCATATACCATCCCTCCACCTCATCCTCGGTCTCCCTCTCCCTCTCCCTCCCTCCACTTCACCTGCATACACCCTGTTATTCAGTCTTTCATTCTCCTCTCTCTCCACATGTCCAAACCTCCCCAGTGTATTTCTCCTAATTTTCTCAGTCACATCCACATCCACCCCACAACGTTCTTTCACTTCTTCATTCGTCAACCTGTCCCTCCACGTCACTCCACATGCTACTCTCAGGTAACTCATTTCCACTGCTCTCACTCTTGACTTGTTCCCCTCTAGCAAGGTCCACGCCTCACTTCCATACGTCAGGGTAGGGATCACAATACTATCATGCAATGACTTCTTGACTTCCATACTCACCTCCTTATTTCTCATCACCGCTTTCAGTGAACCAACAACCTTCCTTCCCTGCTGTACCCTTTCAAGCACTTCATCCCCAAAACTTCCATCCTTACTCATCACACTACCCAAGTACTTGAATGCACTCACATTCTCCATATCCTCACCCCCCAACCTCACTGTGCATTCTGTACTTCATTCCGCTCAAGGACCATAACTTTACTCTTGTTTACATTGACTTTCGGATTCCTCTTCTTACACACTCCCCCAGATTCATTCACCAGACCTTGCAACTCCCCTTCATCTTCACTCAACAATACTGTATCATCAGCAAAGAGCAACACCGGAATCTTCCACACCTCACCCTCATTCATAAGAGCCACCCTCACATCCACTGTCCTACCTTGCACCTCCTTTACAGCCCCATCCATGAATATTTTAAACAGCCATGGAGACATCACAAATCCCTGTTTCAGTCCCACATTTAGATCAAAGAACTCACCCAGCTCACCATCCACTCGCCCCGCAGCCCTAGCTCCCTCGTACATACTCTTCACAGCACTCAACAATTTCCCCTCCACTCCATATATTCTTAATACCTTCCACATACCTTGCGTATCTACTCTGTCATATGCCTTCTCCAAGTCCATGAAGGCAGCATATACCTTCTTTCTCTTCTCTAGATACTTCTCCACTAAACATCTTAGAACAAATATCTGATCTACACATCCTTGTCCTTTCCTAAATCCCCCTTGTTCTTCTCCAGCTAGCTCCTCTGTTATATGCCTAACCCTGTCAATGGGTATTCTACCATATATTTTTTTCCAATCACACTAAGAAGGCAAGTACCCCTATCGTTACCACATACTTCTCTCTCCCTTTTTCCTTTGTATAAAGTAACAATTATACATGATTTTCAGTTCTCTGGACTCTTCCAAAAAATATTGGGGTAAAAAAAATAAAATAAATAAATAAAGCGCCAAAAGGTTCTTCTGATATACAGATAGTATTATAACATACCATAAAACACATTTTGTACTGTCACATTTACGGCTCTCACTCCATGCCATAGTTATGTCTAAGCATAGGGATAAAATGCGGAATGTGCCCGTGGAACGAGCTAATTGCACAAATGTGGAATGACACAGTTTTTTGTTTAAGCAGTTGGTGTGTGCACTGGTATTGCAGTCTCTGAGTTCTCCTGCTCGTTAATTAATTTATTGTTTTATTTTGCTCCTTACCTCTCATCGACCAGTTCAACACTCAAGGGAACATGATCGCTAAGGATCGAACACAGAGGTTTGTGTCCTGAAAGATGGCAGCTAAAAATATGCGTTGAAGGAAGCAATATAATAGCGTGATATGGTGGGGGTGTGCGAGAATAAAGGACAACTGTGTAGGGAAGTAGGACGGTCCGCGGACCCTGCACGCCGCCCAGCCTCCTGTCGCTAGGCCAGCACAGTACAGAATGGTTCTATCACGAATTGTTTTTAGTTTTGAGTAAGAACCCAAAATATATTTACGATCCATTCCCTGTTACTAGATTTGTTCAAGCAGGATGAAGTAGAGACATAAGTAAGTCTGTACGCTCCTTACCTAGTCCTTCCTCCCAAAATAAATACAACTTCCCACTCGTAACCATTTTTTTCTTTTTTTTTTTGGGGGGGGAAGGCTACTTCCATTTATTTGTTCCGACGAAAACAAACCATATTTACGACAGGGAATAAATATCGTAATTTTGTGAATCCCACCCCTTCACACCATCCTATCATAAATGTTACTCATATCATGTGAATATGATGCCCAGCTTGATTAACCTTTGTTCTGTTCTCTACCTATTGTCTCCTGACAGTTTTATTCAGCTGAGGATAGACTTTTCGGACAGGAAAGGTTAGATACAGCCTTCATTAATCCCTTCACTATCAGCGGCTCTCCTGTGCTAAATAGGAATCGTCTGGAGATAGCAAGCATAACATTAGAGGCATCCTACCAGTGGGCTGCATAATATATTGTTCTAGTCCACTGGTTCTCAAGTGGCAGCCATGGTCCCCAAGGGGGCAATAGCAGGATTGTAGAGGGGCCATGGCGGGCTAGTGTAAGCAGAAAATCAGAGTGTGTCTGTAATATCGCACTTAGAGTCCTCTTACCACTTTCCACAACATATAATAGTGAATCTGGTTTCTCCATCCTTCTAGGCTACACACAGAAAGTAGCGAAACTGGTTAGATGTGGACCCAGATATGAGATGTGCAGGATCAGTGACTCATCCTCAAATCAGTGGACTTACTAAAGCAAACATTGTCATCCATCCCATTGATATGTAACAAAATACGAATTCTGACTGATGGTTGTGAGCATTAAAATAAATGGAGAGCACCAAAAGTTTTTTTTTTTTAATTATTTGTAATGGGCTTGAGGGAAAACCGAAGGGGGGCCACGAGGATGTTAAGATTCCCACAAGTATACCAGTCCTGTATGAGGCAGCCCTAGCATGTATTCAATATGGATGGTGGGTGTTAGCGGCGAAGTGGTGACATGTGGAGATGTAGGAGGACTACTGGGCCCCAAGGAGGACTACTGGGACTTGGTACTTACCCGGGCGACCGAAGCCACTCCCAGGTTCTCGGGCCCCGTGAGGGGCCGGGGAGGGGGGGGGGTTGCGGTGGTTTACATGCTGTCCTCCTCTTCTCCTCGACAGCCTCTGGGGGATAGACCCACGGCGAAGACGCATTCTCATCACTATCCCCAAACCCAACAAAGACCTCACGTTACCTTCCTCATTACCGCCCCATCACACTCCTCTGCATCCCCTCCAAAGTCACTGAAAGACTGGTGCTACAACTAGTTACACCTCACACCCCCCTAGCCCCATCACAACATGGTTTTAAGCCACTACACTCCACAAACACTCTTCTTACAGACCTCACACACAGAGAGTTTTTGATGGCATGAAATCAGCTAGGCCACCACACAGAACACTCCTTATCACACTAGACATTAGTAAAGCTTTTGATTCCATCCCCCGCCACAACCTCACAAACAAAATATTCAACACAGACATGCACAATAACACAAAAAGATGGTTGGCAAACTACTTAGCAGGGAGATACGCACATGCAACTTTTGCTGGTCAGTCCTCGAACATCAGAAACTTCACAAACGGTGTCCCTCAGGGATCTGTCTTGTCTCCTACATTCTTCAACCTATACATGCATGCCATACCCACACCCCACACACAACAAATCCACATAAATTCCTATGCAGACGACATAACACTTACATGCACACACCAAAACGCAAACACAGACACACAAATCCTCCAAACTTACCTCAACACACTACATGAATGGTTCACCACAAACAGACTCAAAATAGCCCCAGCCAAATCTACAGTGACCCTTCTCACAAACTGGACAGCAGAACACAGTCACATTCCACACCTCACCATAGAAAACACTCCCCTACCACGCACACACACACACAAAATCCTTGGTGTAACATACAATACATCAATGTCATTTAAACAACACATCACAAACAATAAAAATAAATTAACACCTAGACTCAATGCCTTGAAGTCACTTGCCCATACAACATTTGGACACAACAAAGAAACCACCACCACAGTACACATGTCGTGCCGTGATTTTAGCACGCATAGAAATTTAAAATATCCCACTGTATTCGCCACCAGTGTAAGGACGCTAATTTTAGATTCCCTTAAAATGAAGAAGATTTAATTATTACACCGCTTTAGACACCAGTGTAATGTCCACATTTTTTTATGCTATTTAATTAATTAATTAATGAAGATCCCACCGGTTACTGAATTCTGATTACTACCGAGGAAGAAATCCTAGAATTTTTAAAGAAGGCCTCATAGATTGATTAACACTAGGAAGAAATACCAACAGGTAGAAGTAGAAATAATTTTGGTAGGCTGCCACCACCCAGCGTTTGCCAGGAAAGGAGTTATTAGTCCCACTCAGTGAAAGATGGGACACTGAGGCCTATATACTGTAATCAGGGTAGCGTGAGTAAATTAGAGTGCGTGAATTCTATAGATAGTAACATACCTTGCGGGCCACTCGACCTCACAATCAACTTCCCAGAGGAGTTTAGTTCAAACACATAAGAAAGATAATTATCTATGATTTACTAACCTTAACATACATAAAATAAAATTAACCCTCGAACAATAGTAACTAGTACACAGTTATACTTCAGTCTCTGATTCCTCCAGAAAACTGGGAAAAAATAATGCTCACTCCTCCACAGCAAAATAAATCAAGCTGACTCACATATCACGGTACAAAACTTATTAATCGAGAGAACACCACCACTGATGATCCTTGGGCTTTTACACTCAACAAGATGTTGATAAAACTGCACACAGTTGAATTACACGCCCGATCAATAATTTACATACATTAAATATACATATAACTTGACCTCTTAACCTAACACGAGGTACACAAATAAAGAGAAAAGAATATTTCAAATTCTGGCATGACTTGCATTAACCACGGTCTCTAACGGACTCGCAGCTCTATATCCCAGGCTCACAACTTAACACCAAAGATTACTCTAGATGTAGTGTATTCACCCTAATTTTCAAAAGGTTAACACAATTTAACATATCTATATATATGATCGGTTGCACAAGAATGATTCTATTTAAAATTTCACAGCGCTTGCAATACCCTATATGTTAGGAAATCCGACTTCATACAACACACTCGCTTTTATCTAGAATACTTCACTTTAGAAGAAAAGGCTTTTCCAAGTGGACCATACAAATACATAATCGACAACAATGCATAAAGAAATGAATTAAGTGGGGGGATTGTGTAAGGGCTTTGGCCAGTAGTACCGCGTGACTCGGACTTTATTGGGGCCTCGATGTTACACTCGCAATCTGTTGAGTGGATGCCGCCAGCTCTCACAATCAATATAGAAGAGAAGTTGGGGAATATCATCAGTCAACTTACTATATATACAGATATATAGAAGGTCTATTATTGAGACAGAAAAGGGGGGGGATTTAAGACACTCTCAACTAACCTGTTGAGTGGATGCCGCCAGCTCTCACAATGAGCATAGGTCTAGAATACGCGCTCGCTTGATGTCGTCCCAACGCTGAGACTGGCTTCGACTTATTACTCTACAGTTTTCTTACCATAACAAACATCAAGGAACTTGCAACAAGGAATTTTTCTCTCTCCTCTTCCTTAGACAAACTGACTTATGATGTTTCAAATTTTGTGGTAGTAACATGGGTCTGACAGTTTTTACCGAAGCCTAAACTCACGCGTTTTGATTAATTGTAACCATATGTCGCAGTTGACTGGTCTACGTGATCTGGCGCCAGTGAAAATAATTAAATTTCGCGGCTACAAATGACTATAATCAATAATCAGACTTTACCTAAGCTCATATACATTATTATTTAGTACAACAGGATGATAATAACAAACCCAACTACAAAATTCTGAATTCACAGTGTAAATACAACTTATCGCGAATTTTAACCTCGAATTAACTTTCTTTGCCTCTTTATCAAAACCAGATCATGCTTTTGCACGTAATCTCGGTCCACACGGTCTTACATATTAACAATATTACACTCTTGCTATTCCTCAACTAGGATCAAGCCCCAAAAAATGAATTTTGAGGTCCATTTCCCATACATTGCATCAATTAAACAGGGGTCCAGAACTACACTTACACCACACTTAAGCTAACTTAAACTACACTTATATTACACTTACATTATACTTATACTATCTTAAAATTATGGCACTACATACAAACAATATATACATTCAGTGATGAATTATGCAAGCCCTGCTTGGGCTCCTAACCTCACTAAAACACACTATAACACTCTTCAGACCATACAAAACAAGGCCCTAAAAATAATCACAGGCTGCACAGCTACTACACCTACAGACCACCTACACCAAGAAACCAAAGTCCTCAAAGTCAAGGATCATCTAGAAATGAGAGGCACCCAAATTCTCGCAGCAGCCTCCACAAACCCACAACATCCACTACACTACATGGCAGCACATCCACACTCACCAAGGAACATCAAAACAACACCCAGCACACGATATCATACACAAATACT
>JAGKTI010016725.1:0-19162 GCA_018397915.1 Birgus latro
TATGTGCATGGTGACTGGAGTGGTGGCGCTGGGCAGAATGCTTGCCATGGGTATCGGAGGTCGGCTTTTATGTCCAGGTGGTAGGGGAGCAGGCGTCTTTCCACTGGGGATTCGGCGGGGAGGAATTTTCCATTTTGCTTGGTGTATGGATAGGGAAATGGTGGTGGTGTTCGGTGTCGGGGTGGGTGGCTTGCTCGTGGAGGGTGAGGGAGTGGGTGTGGGTGTGGATGTGCATCGTGCAGGTGGGCGTGAGATGCGCCTGGAGCGAGTGGTGGTGGTGGTTAAAACCGGGGTAGGTGGGGAGGTGGAATGAAACAAGGGAGTGGGGGGAGCCGGAGTTTCAGGTGGTGAGGTGCGGGTGGCAGATGGCGGGAGTGAGGTGGTGTCTTTGTTAGAGTGTTGGTGTGGTGAGGAGGAGGTTTGGGGTGCACGTGGGCACGTCGAGGTTGCCTTTGTGCGAGGTGGCAGAGAGGTGTGTGTTGTGGGTGTGGTGTTGGATAGCTGTGGAGTCGGCGCGAGTGGTGTAGGTGAGTCAGGCCTAGGTGGCTCAGGTGGTTGGGTGGTAGCATGGTGTGTCTTTGGTGGCGGGGTGCACGTGTGGGACGGCGGTCAGGAGGTGCTTGGTGGTGGGGAAGGGGTTTCCGAGGGGGGTGGGGAGGTGGAGGGGGAAGAGAAGTATGGGAAGGATTCTGGTGGCACGTGGTGTTTCGTTGTTGGGGGTGCAGTGGGGTGGGGGATGGGAGTTTGAGCTGATGAAGGGGACGGCGCTTTGTATGGGTGCACGAGGTGGTTCCTGTAGGTCCTGGATGTGTGGTTGTAATTTATTTTCACCTGGTACGGATTTGGAACGCTGGTGACGGGTGTAGAGCCTCGTGAAGCGCGGGGAGATTTTGTTGGGGATGGGGAGTTGGGCGACCACCACCGTGTCTCCTGGCTTGTAGGGGTTTGTAGGGGTGGGATCTGGTTGCAGATCTTGGTTATGTTGGAGGTGCTGTAGCCGCCTTTTGAGGTGGTGTAGGGGATCACAGGTCGGGGTCTGGAAGGGGGCTGGAGGTGATGTCTCAGTCGTAACAGGAGCAGTGTTTCACCAAAAACCCTTTTGTGGGGGGAGATGCAATCGTCGTTTGGGCAGGTGTTCATCCCCAGCTGGAGGATTTTTACATGGGCGGGCCAATCCTCGTCTTTTGTTTCTTGGATTCTCGTTCGTATTTGATTCAGGAGGGTTCTATGGCTCCTTTTGCACACTTCATTTCCTTGGGGCCAGTAGGGAGAGGAGTGGGAGATGTTGTATCCAAAGATGGTGGATAGTTCTTCTCATATGCACCCTGTGAATTCTGGGGCATTGTCTGAGTGGATGGCTTGTGGAATACCAAAGCATGGGAAGACATGGCGAACAAGGATATCTGCTATGAAGACTGCATTGTGTTCCTTGGCAGGGCAAGCGATGAGGATTCAGAATATACATCGACGAAGGTAATGATGCACTTGTAGCCAGATTTAGGTGGTAGGGGACCGACGACGTCGACAGACAGTAACTGCCAAGGATTGTGGGCGGTTATCTTTCCTGACTGGCAGGCAGTGTGGGTAATGTCTTTCCCCAGGCTGCATGCTCGGTAGGCTTGGGTGACCTGTTTGGCGAGGGCGGTCGTGTTGGGAGCCCAGTAANCTGGAGGTGATGTCTTAGTGGTAACAGGAGCAGTGTTTCACCAAAAACCGCTTCGTTGGGGGAGATGCCGTCATTGTGGGGGCAGGTGTTCATCCCACACTGGAGGATTTTTACATGGGCGGGCCAGTCCTCGTCTTTTGTTTCTTAGATTCTCGTTCGTATTTGATTCGGGAGAGTTCTATGGCTCTTTTCACACACTCCATTTCCATGGGGCCAGTAGGAAGAGGAGTGGAAGATGTTGTATAGAAAGACGGTGGATAGTTCTTCCCATATGCGCCCGGTGAATTCTGGGGCATTGTCTGAGTGGATGGCTTGTGGAATACCAAACCATAGGAAGACGTGGCGAACAAGGACGTCTGCTATGGAGACTGCGTTGTATTCCTTGGCAGGGCAAGTGATGTGAATTTGGAATATACATCGACGAAGGTAATTATCTACTTGTAGCTGGATTTAGGTGGCAGGGGACCGACGACGTCGATAGATAGTAACTGCCAAGGTTTTGTGGGCGGTTATTTTTCCTGACTGGCCGGCAGTGCGGGTGATGTCTTTCCCCTGGCTGCATGCTTGGCAGGCTTGGGTGACCTGTTTGGTGAGGGCGTTGGTGTTGGGAGCCCAGTAAATGTCTGAAAATACATGGGTGAGTTTCTTGATGCCTAGGTGGATCCTGTTATCAGAGTGTAGGTGTGTGAGGGTGTCCAGGGCCGAGTTGGGATCAAGAATGATGTGGCCAGAATTTGTGAACAATTGGTCCCCTTGCCGGTGCAACTTGGCAAATAATCCTGGTGGGCTCCAGGTGGGGCAGTCTTTTGCCTGCCAGCATTGGATCAGGTCAGGCTAGTTGCAGAGGGATTGAACCAAGAGGTGAGATAGGGCATCCGCATTGGTGTGTAATTTCCCTGGGCGATATGCGATTTCTTAGTTAAATTCTTCTAGGGTTTCTCGCCAATGGATGAGCTGGGCATTTTGGATGGTAGATTGCCGGAGCCATTGGAGGGACTGGTGGTCAGTTATAATAGTGACCCGTGTGCCTGAGAGGTAAGCCCTGAAATGCACCAGTGCCCGGATAATTCCTAGGCATTCCCTTTTTGTGGTGGCTTAATACCGTTCTGCCTGGTTGAGGGTGCGGCTGGCACAAGCTATGATGTGTTTTCACCCCTCTTGTACTTGTGCGAGGACGGTGCCAATAGCCACTAGGGAGATGTGTGCTGTCGAAACAGCAGGTCATAATTGGGGAAAGCGACAATTGGGGCTGAGATAAGCTTGTCCTTTAAGGTGCTGAAGGCCGTTACTCGCTCGTCAGTCCACAGGAAAGGTTTGCCCTTTTTGGTCAGATCGTGTAGGGGCTAGGTGATGTTTGCAAACCCTTTGACGAAACGCCTATAATACGATGTAAGCACCAGGAATGCGCGGACCTGGTGAACGTCTCGTGGTAGGGGTAGGTCTGCAATGGCTCGCAGTTTGTCCAGTTCGAGGGAGATGCCTTCTCCAGAGATAATGTGTCCAAGGAAGGCCACGGATCTTGCAGCTAGGACACATTTGGAGGGTTTGAGTTTTAACCCTGCCTGGCAAATATGGCCGAAAACATACTTGAGGTGGTGGAGGTGATCAGGTCCGGCTGAACACCATGACATTGTCAAGGTACGCCAGGCAGACTTCCCATGTGAGACTGCTGAGGAAGGATTCCATTAGGCGAGGGAAAGTGGCAGGTGCATTGCACAGTCCGAAAGGAAGGGCACTGAACTGGTAATGTTTGCCATTACTAGTGGAGAACGTGGTTTTACCCTGGTCTTTAGGGTGTACTGGAACCTGCCAATACCCGGACTGGAGACGTAAAGTGAAGAACCAGGTAGATCCATGGAGTGAGTCAAGAGAGTCATCAATCCTGGGAAGGAGGGTGGCATCTTTGGTGGTCACGTCATTTAAGCGGCAGTAATCGGCATAGAATCTGAGTGTGCCATCTTTCTTCTTGACAAGTACAGTGGGTGAGGACCACAGGCTGGTGGAGGGTGACATAATGCCTGCATCAAACATTTTCTGGAAATGCCAGTCGTCCTCTGCACGTTGGTTAGGATTTTTCCGGCGAGATGGTTGTCGGATGGGGGCCCGGTGGTACGAATCTCGTGGGTGAGGTAGGTGGTGTGGCCTATATCTTTGGGTCCCGTCGTGAACAAGTCTTGGAAGTTCAGGAGGCGATGGTGGAGAGTCTCGGCTTGGTGTGAGGAGGAGGTGATCGGGTAAGGGGGGAAGAGAGGGGCAAGGTGCAGAGGGGGGTGTTGCACAGGGCTTGGCTTCTTCCATGTCGCCAACGACCAACCCCTTTGGTAGGGTAAATGTAGTGGTGGCGAGATTGGCTACCTTCACTGCCCCGATGTGAGGTGGGAGGAAGGTGGGAGACAGCAGGCAGGATGAGAGAGACCTTGTTGGAAAGTTTGGGGAGAAGAGTCTGGAAGTCCCGGAGGGTTTGTTGAGAGGCAGCCAAGCTTCATGCTTGGGAGGGATGGTGAGGTGGAGGCGACGGTGACGGGGAAGGTAGGGTGGGCAGGAGGGGGGTTGGGGTTTGGGTTTTGTGGTGGGGTGGGGGAGAGGGGAGGGGTCTTGCACATGCAGAGAGGTTGAGGCGGGCCTGGATGTGGAGTCGCCTCCCATAACAGTCGATGCTCGTGTGGAGCTTTTGGAGGAGGTCCAGGCCCAGGTAACCATCATAGACACGGCATGAGGAGTCAAATATAATGAATCGGTGTTGAGCCGATACTTGTTGGTGGGTGTTGGCTTTTAAGGCCCATGTCTCCCCATGGATAGGCAGAGGGCCTTCCCCTACGTCCATGAGGTGGGCTGAAGTGGGGAAGAGGGGGCCAAAGGCTACAGGTGGACACGGCAGCTCCAGTGTCCACCAGTAGCCTTGCTTTGACCCCATTCAGCCTCATTTTATTGTAGACTGGGTGGGAGTATGTCTGCGAGGTGGTCCTCACCACCGTGGGGAGGTGCGGGGGCGAGCCTAAAAATCCAGTGAAATCTTAAATGCCTCCTCTGTCAGTTCACTGTCTTCCTCTGGGTCAGGATTGGTACTGTCTGTCGGGGGAGAGTCGGGGCTGGCATCATCCTCAACCACGGTTGAGACGTGGCGGCGCCCTTGCATGTTGGACTTTCATCGCGACGCCTTGAGCTGTTCGCGAATATCGTGCAGGGGACACCAGTTACTGCACGTGGAGAACTCCCATGGGTTGATGGTGATAAGGTTGGAGTTTTCCTTGTGGGGGGACTGTTTCCATGTGGGATGAGCCCTGGGTATGGTGGGAGTAGGTGCAGGGATGGGTCAAGCCGAGGACGGCTGTGGTTTGGGGGGAGGTGGGGGCGGTTTGGTAGGGAATTTACTCACTGCCCCAATGTGTTGTGTGGTGGGGCATGCTGCGAGGAGGCGTCGGATTAACTGGATGTCTCTGTCTAAGTCTCCTGATGAGTCATATATGGTAAAGTGTTCTTTTACTGTGCCTGAAAGTATCCTTAGAAGGGTGTTGAGTAAATGCTGGTTCTGGGTTTCTCCGTCAGCTTCCGGGTACGCAGCGGTGATGAGTCGCCTCACCTGGATCACTGTGTTGTCCAGGCTACCGTCAAATGTAAGGGAGTCCAGTTGCAATAGGGCCACAACTGCTCCTAGTGAGAGGATGATGGCCTCTTTACAATTTTCACGAATCTAGTCCATGTTAGGTCGGGGACTATTTTTGGTGCGATGTTTGCTACCGCTTTCCCCAAGTGGGGCAGAGTGACTGCTATCTTTTTTTGGTCATTGTCGAAACCAGTGTCCAATATTGGTTTGACCATTTCCAAGTAGGTGGTAAAATCATAGTGTTTTGGGTCAAACTTTGTAGTGGTACATGGGGTTTGGCCGCCATTTTCAAAGATTCCTTAGTCCTCCTTTTCCTACTGACCGGATCGAGAACCGCCGCTAGCCACCAGTGTTGTGCTACGTTTTCGAGGTTCAACTACTTGTTCCTCAGACACGTATGCTTCTGGCAGAATATTATTATGCCATGTCTCCGAGGACCGACCTCTCATTCCTCGAACACGTAGGCTTAAGGTGGGGTTCTTTCTCAAGACCGGGTCAGCATGCAAGAGGGAGGACAAAGCACAAAAACTTGGCAGGAACCAAACAAAACAAACAAACATATATTGACCAAGTTACAATCCCAGATACAAATTTGATGTTACACAGGTACACTGGAAATAGGTCAGGTGGTTACTGGATTAGGGGACAAGTCACTGCAAAAGCTAGATGTCACTCTGCAGACTGTGAGGAATGTATGGTAGTATTTTTTTAATATTCAAGTTATTGACACAGCACTGTTACACAAGGTAAGAATGATTATATTGGCCTTTATATACAACACTATTGTAACACTGGACGTTGATGTTATACCACAAATACCACCCTCGTTACTACTTGAGGTGGTGCGTGAGAGAAAGGCCGTGACTTTGATATTAATATTATACTTTTAGGTTAAACACTACAACTGAACTGCACATTTAAGATAGGCACGTCGTCTGATGTTCTTGCCGCACTTTAGGATTGATTTTTAAGTTAAGTTTACAAGGTGATAATACCAGGCCAAATGGGCTAATATTTGAGGGAGGCATGTTTATATTATTTTAGTTACAGGAATATATATCTGGGCACATATGTTAACACTGAGATAGGTCCAATTCTATAACACACAGTATATGAGAATCACAAGATCACTGTGGCCAATTTACCTTGAGTTAGTCACTGCATTCGCGTCACAGATACGAGCACATTACTCCATAACTTGCACTACTTAGTCCATTGCACTTATTACACTTGCACTGTTCTCCTCAGGGGAGTTACCGAACGGAGTGTGTGTCCCCGTGCTTCTCTGGCTGGTGGCATGATGGGAGGCTTACCTCTCTTTGAGCCCCAAGAGGGAGTGTGGGGCTCGGGACTGGGGCCAAAGAGAAAGAGCAGGCTGCCTTTTGGGAGTGCCGGGCGGGTCTCCTGCATCAGGTAGGTCTCGCCATGGAGTCTTCGGTATGCCCTTGGGTGTCTGGGGACCATGGCCCCTCGAACCTGGGGTCACCATCGGAGGGGAGTTGTGGCAACTTCCGGAAGGGGGGGTAGCCATCAGGGTGACGTCGTGGCAACCTTTGGCAGGGGAAGTCGCCATCAGGAGGCGTCAGCGGCAACTCTTCTGCTGGGACTTCTGTCGGGCGGGTCGCTCTGGAGAGGCGGGCTGGAGGGCGAGGGCGCTGAGGCTCTGGATGGGGCCTCGCCAGTAGTCCTCCAGTAGAGGGTCTCCCCTGTGCTCACCTCCTGTAGTAGTGGGAGTGTGTTCTGCCCAGCCACAGGAAGAGGGGTGGGCTAGGTAAGGGACCTCCTTCTCAGGAGACACCCTAGAGATGGAAGGTGAGGAGTGGATGGTGGCCTGCTCTGCCCCCCCCTTGTGGATGGTGGCCTGCACGGCTGTTCCTCTATCCTGATGGACCGCAGATAAAACACGAGCCGGGGCTCGCTGTACCCTGCCTTCTGAAGGGACCTCCACGTCAGGAGATGCCTGGAGACAGAGGGTGAGTAGCAGAGGGTAGCCTTCTCTACCTCCCCCGTGCAGACGGTGGCCTGCACGGTGGTTCCTCCGCCCCAGTGGACTACAGGGAAAACATGAGCCGGAGCTCGCTGCACCCTGCCTCCTGAAGGGGAAAGGGGGCCTCATGTAGGTGAGGAGCGGACGGTGGCCAGCTCTGCCTCAAGCCCGACACAGACTGTGGCCTGTGTCGCGGTCTTACAGAAGAAGGCAGCAAAGGGGCGGACGGTGGCCTGCCCTACCTCGTTCCCAACACAGACGGTGGCCTGTCTGCCTCAACCCGACATGGATGGTGGCCTGTGTCGCAGCTCTGCAAGGGGGGCGGCAACTAAGGAGCGGACAGAAGCCAGCTCTACCTCTGACCTGATATGGACGGTGGCCTGTATCATGGCGTTGCTCGGGATTGGCGCAGCAATCCCGCCCCTAACCTAGCGAGAATGACTTTCGCCGAGGTCTGGGTGGCTTTTGGTGCTCAACTAGTGCAGCGTCGGCTGGGAGTGAGAGGGGCACCGGGGACTTGGACAGGTGTGTCGATACTGCCCAGGACAGCTCGGTGTCGATTGTGCACCCCTGTTGGTCCTTCCTGGGTTGGGGTGTCGCTGTCGTCTGCTGCCGGGGTGGAATGCCTCGCCGTATTCCTGACTACATGAATTTCAGCTTCATTATTCTTTTTCTTATTATCATTCTTCTCTCCTCTCTCTCCCTTTCATGTGTTTATCCCATACACCTCTTTCTCTCCTTCCATTCCTCTTCATCTATTTTATCTCACTCTACAATCCTCTTCCACCACGCCCATTTCTCACTCCCTCACCCAACACCTCTGTCTGTCCATTCATCTCTTCCCTTTCCCTCCTTTTCATTTCCTCTCTCCGCTTTCCCATCCTTTCCTCTTATCCATCCGCTCACTCTATTCAGTGTTTATTCTCTCTTTCCCCTTGCCCCCATTTCCTCAACTTATCTCATTTTCTCGCCTTTTCTCTTCCGTTCCTTTCTTCTCCATCCTTCCCTACATCTCCTTTCTCCTTCGTCGCTTCTTCTCTTCTACACCCCCTATTTTTCTTTCCGACATTCTCCCTCAATATTTTACTCTACCAGTCTTACTCTGACTGTAATGGGGTTTATAAAAAGCCCGAGTTGCCCAGAGCTAAGCGGTGAACCTCTCTTTGGCTCAGTGGTAATGTGCGCGCCTACGAAGCGCTAGGGCATGAGATCGAAACTCGGCCGGGACAGGTAATTATTTTGATAATTCAGTTCGGTTGTTACACCTTCTCTTTTCCGTTCTTCCTTCCATCGTTTCCCCGCTCTCTTATTAATTTCTTGTTCCGTAAGCCCTTTAAACTTCTGCAACAACTATTGCAGACTCCTTGTAATTGCAGATCCATCATAATCATCATCATCATCATAACCTTCATTATCATCATCATCATCATCATGGCGATGATCATAACAATCATCATCATCATCATCATCGCCACAATGAATATAATAATAATCATCATCATCACTGCCACGGTGATAATCATCATCATCATCATCATCATGACCGTAACCATCATTATCATCCCCACAGTGATCACGATCATCAGCTAATTCTTAGAAATCAAGTAGGTGTAATAATGAAACAGAAAAACACAGTAAATTTTTATCTTTGTTCTTCATTATAGGAAAATAAGGAAGAGAGAGTGACGGGAGAGAATCAGAGATGAATTCATCACACCACTCGTCAACGTCTAATTTATTAAGAACTTTCAGAGAATTTACTTGGGATTAGCACTTATTATTCCTACTATAGTTCAGATTTTAAATAAAAGATCTCTAAATTCCGGCAACAAACCATCCCAGCCCTCTTTATAAGGCAGGACAAAAGCTGGGGTTTGGTCATCGTCCATCTCTCACCAACACCTCCACCACGGAACTCGGTTGGACCAACTCTCCGTCGCCAGCAGCCGAGGGAGAAGGGTTTCTTCTCCTGCCCCTCCCGCCGATCTGGACGTTGATGGCCCTCCGTCCCTCCCGCCTATCTGGACGTTGATGGCCCTCCCTTCTCGGTTCCTCCATCTGCTGCTGGGAGTTCGGCGAGCCTCACACCATCTAAAACGTCTACAGCAATTCTCTAAGAGCCCCCTTATTTTACAAGCTTTTGTCTGGCAGGCCCTTATTTGGCCTTGTCCTCCTACGGGAGGTAGATCTCACCAAATCAAACCGAGCTGAGGTTTGCAGTCGTTATCATGCCTTTTGTTTCTAAACAAAGTCTTCCTGCCTGCTCCAAAATCTCCTAACTCTGCCTCTGTTGCAGATATAACCAGCCAAATTGTCTGTTGGCACCTCCCCTCCTACTAGAGTTGTAAGCAAGGATGCAGTTTATGGTTCCCTCTCAAGTACTCATCCTATTTATGGGACGTATCCTGAGAAGAAGTACTTAGTGAGCATTTGAAAAGGTAGCATCTTGTCAAGACAGGATATTGTCTCCACCCACAAAGGTCCCCTATCTCACAAACCAAAGGTCTCCATCAGTGCCTCTAGTTGCACTCCAATATGTCTTGAAGGATACCTAGAAGGTGGGAGAATAAGCCAGATGTTGTTGCCCATGTTAATCATGCCAATGAAGTGGCAGGCCCACAGTGAAATAACTGACGTTGAGCTGCTCATAGATCTCTCATCATCTCTTATCAATAGAACTATTGTCCATTATGTCAGCCAAAAAGATATACTGACTACAATAATAATAACATAATATTGTAGAAGTAGTTTGATATTTATCATATAGTGTAGCAGCATTTTCTTGTGTCATGCAATGCAAAATGGTCAGACTGCCACCTGCTGTCGAAAAGGATGTAAAAGACTTGTGATGGCTTTGTTTTGGAGAAGTTAGAACGGTCTTGAACCTTACAATATAAGGGGAGGCCTTCACCGAAAACTCTACTATAATAAAAGAGTTGCAGAGTAACTTCCTCATCCCTGAATAAACAGCTGAGATGAAGATGTGTTGCAATTTTTGCTGTGCAGTACGGTGGAGCAAGTCGCAACTGCATCCACCATTATATGCCAGTAGGCCTTGCGTGCTTTCAGACCGCAGCCTCATATTATCGCAATAATGGGTGCTTTGAGGAATTCTCCAGGGGAAATCATTGATGACACTGTTTCCAGCTGACCTTTTATTTTTATTGTCTAGTACTTCAGTTGCAGAGTATCTAGCTTTCTTGAATACAGCATCATCCATATAGGTGCAGACAACATGCACCCAAATTCTGACACCTAGTGCCACCCCACATGTTCGTAAGTTCTGCATGTGTAAGTACAGTACTATCTGTATTTCTTCACACATTAATTCTCACAGAACTTTTACTAAGCATCATCTGCATCCTTTCATCTTTGCCACTCGCATATCGCAAGGTAACACCTGTGTTTTCCTCCCCCAAGAAACTACTCCACTCGCCTACTCTCTCTTCACTGCTACACCTGACCCTTTCCACCAGTGCCACCACACACCATCATTCACACATCTACCTTTAAGGGCCATCTGTACTTTCCCTTAAGTTCTACCTAAAATGCGCCCCAACGACGACACCCCCACACACAGAGATGACGGGGAGGTGACAACCACCCTACAAGGGGACACTGGACAGGTAACTCTACCTTCCGGGCCACACCGGCCCACCTCACCTTTTCCCATATGCCCCTCCTCCCAGCAACTGGACCAACACAAAGTTAGCAGTCCGGGGACATTACTCTTCGGCCGCAGCAGTCATCACCAGACTCGGGGTGGGACTTGCACTGAAGCAGTCGCACATAGGCCCTCAGTGGCACAGCAATATCTGCCGGATTTGCTGTAGGGGGAGCGACCGCCAGTTCTCCTTCTTCTGCCACCCGCCTTTGGAAGCAGAGGCACGGTTACATCCGCGGACTAATCAACGTGAGAGTGTCCACCGGATCTCTCCTGCATGTCCCAGGAAAGGAAGCAGAGCCTTGGTAGCGTCCGCCAGACCTGCCCAGTTGAGAGGGTCCAGCGGATCTCTCCCTCCTGCCGCCCCCGGGACGAGTGGTGCCCCGGTAATGTCCGCTGGACTTTTTTTTTTTGTGTGTGTGTGTTCAACTCTGGGCATAGGCTTCACAGCCTGCTATCGAGGCCCAGCAGTCCTCCTATATACCATAAACCTCTACATGTTTTCAGCGCTAACACCCACCGTCCATATTGAATACATGCTGGGGCTGTCTCATACAGGACTGGTGTATTGGTATTAGGGGGTATACATGTCACCACTTCGGTGCTAACACCCACTTTCCATACTGAATACATGCTAGGGCTGTCTCATAGAGGACTGGTGTACTGGTATTTTTGGGGGTATTTGTACGACATGTTGGTGGGTCTTCTGATAGATCAGTAAAGTCTGATTTAATGAAATTCAAATCCTAAAACTGTTCCCTGTCCGTGAGGACTGCAGGCCACCTCTCTACCGATTGAACCACCGTTGCTGGGCGGAAGGAGCGTCCGCTGGATCTCCTTCCTCCACTCCTCAGTCCGGGAGCCTAGGCAACGTCCACCGGATTTGCCAGGCCGGAGGAGCGTCCGCTGGACCTCCTCCTGTGTCTCCGACATGGAGTTGCGGCAGCGCCCGTCGGGTCTGCCAAGCAGAAGGAGCAATCGCCGGTTCTCCCTCCTCCAATAGGCCGGAGGCTTCTGTAGAGGAGCAAGTCTCTGGCTCGGCCCAACCCTCCTGTAGCCAAGTGAGATGTACTTCTGCCTCCCCTCACACCACCCGGGGTGGAGATTTCTCCCAAACAGGTATGTCGTGGCAGAGTGTGTGGAGCGGACCTGTCGTGGGTGTACTGTCGATCCAGCCGTCCCTTCCCCAGGCGCAGATGCTGATGGACTCACAGGGGCACCGTGGCCACAGACGACTCCTGATGGCCCCCTCTCCCTGACGAGACCGCAGCCCCAGCCACCGAGGAGCACGCCGCCACCCCCGGGCCCCTTTAGGTCCGAGGGTGCCCACCACACTCCAATGATGTCCTGAGACCAACGAAGGGCCGCCCGCCTCCTGACCCTGTTCGGCCCCAGTCTGGAGGGCCCGACTACTCCCGAGGCCGCCTCCCGGAGGACCCAAGGCGAACCTCCCTCCATGCCCACAGGGTGCCCATGCCGTGAGGCAGTCACACTCTCTCCAGACTGCCTCCCTCCTACACTGGGCCGCCACCTGAACCTCCTGGATACAACCTCAAGAATGTGAGTGTCACCCTTTTCCTCCCCCCTTCTCCTGACGCCCCACCCGAACTGTGAGTACCAACTTCCCCTCCTGCCGTAGTTTCCCCAGTGGACCCCGTCCTTGGTGCAGTTCCTCCTCCCCAGTAATGGCTCTTGTATACTCTCCCAGTGTGATGACAACTACCATTGTCAGCACATACCTCAGTTCGCGAATGAAGCAACTTGTGACTTCCCCAGTGACTCTCAGTGAACTCTCGTCGGTGTGAAGGTTCAGTGCTCCCATAGTGTTACGAGGGGAAAATACTCAAGGCCTACCTTTGCCAGACAAATACTGAATAGTGCACGTAGCCCCAGTCAGGACTCCCAGTGAGCCACAGACTTGTAATTCCCGGTGTGCCACCCTGCTATATTGTGTGTTGCCTTAACTGTATCATAAGGGATTCTGCAAGTGCCACATGTGATGTCCTATATTGTATTGTGTAAATCAGTCTGGTTAATATATGTGCAATACGTGTTTGCCTGTGTTTTTGCCCTGTTCCTTTCGTAAATGTTCTAGCCCAGTCTTGAACTAAAGAACCCCAAAAGCTTGTGCCTGTGTCTTATGGAGTGAGAAGTCACACCACAAAGCACAGAAGAAAATCCAAGGTTTGAGCCTGTGCATTACGGAGCGAGGTCGCACCATAAAACAAGGAGCATAACACTGCCAAACACCATTCATTACAGCACCATTTTTTCCATTATGCCATATCAACAAACATGGCCACTACCAGTGCTTCCACTTTTGACAGCTCTCTGGGCTACTGAGGATTGACTAACTATTATAGAGGTATGATTCTCTTTGATGTGATGAGAGGTATCTAGTTAGAGCTGCTTGGGTAGCCTGCCATTTTTATCACTGACAGCATCACTGGACTCAAAGAATAAGCCATTGTGATAAAGAGTATCAAATGAAGTGACAATACTCTTTTAACACTAACTTGGTGCAGATTTACTTCCTGCAGTTCATATCACATAGCTTAGTGTCAGAAAAAAAAATGGTACCGAAGACCTACATCCGTTCTATAACACTTCTTTGTGACTAGTAACATACTTTAGTGTTAATCTATTCCTGTAACTCAGCCTTCAGGAAAGAGAGATAGTAATTTTAGGCTTAACTGAAATAAAATAACAGCATACCAGTCTCACATCCAGTAAGACTCACATGGATCTCGGCCCTACCGTCTGACGATGATACAGACTCTGTCATGATGCAGAAAGAGTAACTCCAAGATGCAAGTAGAGTGTTGTTACTGGGTATGCCATTTCTCAGGGTAGAATAACTTTGCAGACTGAGGCATCTAACTAAGAGAGAGTTTGACCTTGCTAAACCGAACATTTCGTCCCAATCAATGTTAACTGCTGACCCTTGCTACCCACGAGACTAGATTCATCAGCTGTTCCTTAGAGCCTTGCACATGATGTGATGATGGCCGTGAAAAACACACAGTTGTTAAGACTGGTTCCTGGCATATTCGAAGATGCTTATTTTGTTACGTCCCCGTCCCACACTGCCTCAGGCTCCAACAGCAGTATAGGAAGGACGTTGCCCAGTGAGTTGTCCTTCCTATGGTCAGCCTTTCGGTGTGCAACAAGACAAGCTGAGGAGTTGTAAACAAACACTGGATTCTTAAGTTTACTGTCTTTATTTTCCAAATAATTACACTTAATGTTTTCCAACTTCACTTCACTGTTTTCACAAGCACCAAAGATACACAAACTGCACTAACTGCAATTACACTTCACTGTTTGCCAACAACAATTCACTATTTTCAAAAGTACCGAAAATATACAAACTGCACTGCACTGACACTGAACTACACTCAAATTGAACCGAAAACCAACTGAAAACTGTTCTAGTTTCTTCCCCATCCTCATTTAAGCTTCCCATATTCTAGAGTGTTCTACACTTTTAAATAGTTCTTGCGTGTTCACAAAGGAGGCAACGGTTATGACAGTTACCAACTCGGAGACATCCAAAACATGTCAGAGCTTTCTTACACTGCATAACACTCTAAATTATTTAGCATACAAACTGAAATTAAATTACATAATTTAACAAGCAGTCACATAAATAAAACATTATTGAGAAAAAGAGCACAAAAATAATGCACAACTTACGAAATAATTACGCTTACAATAGCAGGCTAACTGGCAACTCTGACTCGTAACAGAACTACAGAACGAGAAACATCGAGAATTCTCTAGTTCTACCTAACTGGCAAATCCCGCTTCTCAGCACTACCCCCTCCCTAATCCTTTGTAAACATAATTATTCCTAATGAAACATCTAACTATACACAATCCTTCAACTTTACAGGTCTTCTCCTATGCTGCTTCCAATGACGTATCTGCTCTTCCACACAGTCCACTCCTCCTGGAATGTCTTGGTCCTCTTCCTGATGCACTTCATCGCTTGGGAAACTATCACCATCCTCTTGCACTTCGGCTCCTTGGTCCTCCTGAACATTCTCGGCTGCGGGTGAGTATTGAGACGTTCCAGCTGTACTGTCCTGGCCAATGGTATTGCCACAGACGATTCATGTTTACTATTATGAGGCGAGACTTTCTGCCTCCCTGAATCCAATATATTTCATCTGATAGGTGGTCCAACACAGTGTGAGGCCCATCCCACGGCTCTGCAGCTTTGGTGACTGTCCCTTCTTCTGCTGAGAATTGTATAACCAAACTTGGTCACCATCCTTGAAGCTCATCTCACTTGCCTTGACATTATGCTTGCACTTCATCCCCTCTCCTGAAAACTTAAGGGCTCCTCGGACTTGATGATATACCTCAGCCACCCTTTCCTGAAGATGCTTCGTATAGTTGGAGGTGCCTGTATGCATCACTTCACGAGGTGGTCTTCCCATTAACAAGTCAACAGGTAAGTGTAACTCGGACCCAACATCAGTTTTGCAGGAGTGTAGCCGGTAGACTCATGAGATGCAAACCGATATGCCATCAGCAACTCAGTTAATTTCTGGTCCCATTCCGTTTGTCCATCTATGCAGTACTTGGCCAGTTCCTGTCCCAGGGTCCAGTTGAACTTCTCCACCATCTCATCTGACTGTGGCCTTAGTGGGGTCATCCTAGTCTTCTTGATCCCCGGTAACTTGCAGCACTCACGGAACACAGAAGACTCGAAGTTTCTACCTTGGTCTAAATGTAGCTCTTGTGGCATCCCAAAACGACAGAAAAACTGGTCTACCAACACCTGAGCAACAGTCGCAACCTCTTTATCGGGGATGGCATAGGCTCCTGGCCACTTTGTGAAGTAGTCAGTGCCGACACATATATGTCGGTTTCCTCATTCAGTGAGAGGCAGAGGTCCAGCAATGTCCACCGTAACTCTTCCCATTGGTGCACCCACCTGGTACAGCTGGAGAGGGATGCAACCACGCTTCTTGAGTCCCTTCTTGGCACAACATACATCACAGGCCCGATACCTCTCTTAAACGTCCTAACACATACCAGTCCAGTAGAACCTCTGCCGCAGCTGACTTAGAGTTTTCCTTTCTCCCAGGTGCCCACTAGTGATCTGGTAATGAGACTCATCCAAGATCTCAGACCTCATTTTCTTCTGAACCACCAGTTGCCAATACTTGCTAAGGCCATCGGGTGTCTGCCACTGACGCTCCAGTAGTCCGTTGTTCAAACGAAAAAGGTCCCATTGACTCCAGTAGCCCTTGGTCGCAAGGCTTAACATGGAAACTACTTCCCAAGATGGTTGTACTGTACTCTGCTGCAGCTACTCTAGTATTGGTTGTAAATGTACATCCTCCATCTGCATCCTCTTCAGGTCTTCTTCATCTGCCGTTGGCCCTATCACAACAGTACAGTGGCGTTTCTTGCCAAAATTCCCATTCTTACTGAAGTGCTTGCCGTCTGTTCTTCCGTCTTCTCACAGGCTATTCATCAAGGTTCTCCTGCATTTCCTCAGTGGTGGGGCTTCTTGGGAAAAACTGGTTGGTTGTTGCCTCTTGTCACCAGCTTTTACCAATTTACCTTCATCCTTCTCATCTGGACACTCATAGCTGAAGTTCTCATCTGCACACTCATAGCTGAAGTGTCCCACCTCACCACCTGTCCAACACCCGTTTGTTGCAATCGTGGATTTCCTTGCACTGTTCCGTTCTTGGTCCTTCCTCCATTTGTAACAATCTTCCTTCTTGTGTCCCGGCTTCCTGCAAAACCAATACCTTCCTCCGGTCTTCTCCTGTTCCCTTTTCCACTTGTAGCAGTCTTCTTTTCTATGTCCTGGCTTTTCACAGTACCAGCAACTTTCTTCAAATTTTTCTACTTCATGTACCTGCCTCTTTCTTGCCTTGAATCCTGCACTACAACCGTCCTGAAGAGTGGATGTACTGGACCTGATGTAGGACTCAAATTTTAGAGCCCTGGCTAGTGCTTCTTGCATATTTCTGGGTTGTGCCTGCTTCACTTGCACTTTATCTTTGCATTATCAAGAGCATCGAAGACCTGGTCCCTCAGAAGAATAGCCAACAGGTTAGGTGCTGCTCCATGGTACGCCTTGTATGCCATACTCTCCAGGTCATGTGTAAGCTGCTGTAGGGATTCACCTCGAGAACGTACATGGGTCCGGGTTCTTACCCTGTAAACCTCAGTCTGGTACGTGGTCTATCTGTGCTCCAGCACTTCTGCTAGGAACTGATATCTGTTCCTATCCTCCACTGACATTTAGCCAAGGATCTCCATTGCAGCACTATTGAGGTTTGTGGCAAGCTGCACTGCCTTCTACCTATCATCACAACCATTTTGACCTGCAAGAAACTCAAGCTGCACACAATAAGCTTCCCAAGATACTTTCCCATCAAATTCCTGAGGTTTCTTTTTAATTGGATCCCCATTATAGTCATGCACTTCACTGGTTTGGGGCCTAAAAACTGGAGCATCATAATTAAGTTCAGGACTTAAATCTCCTACATTCTGAATATTCATCTCTGTAACGCTTTCTTTAGATGCTTGGCATCCGTCAAGATTCACCATACACAGCCCATTCCTTTCATATGCTCCCTGTACACTAACCTGAGGCTCAGCAGTGCAATATTTCTCTGCAGCCTCGATTCTCTCACAAATTATCTTCAAATGGCCATCTACATACTTGAAATGGTTATCTAAATGCTTCATCTGGTCATCTACATGCTGCAACTGGTCATCTACATGCGTCTGCACTCTATCACATTATTGCTTACCTCATACTTCTGCTGCTCTAGCTTAGTATCTACTTCCTCATAAGCTGTTGCTGTTCTTCCTTCATTTCCCGCATGAAAGTATCTAGCTGTCCTTGCATCCTCAGTTGTAATTCCCTCTGTTGCTCCTGTAATGATTCTTGAAGTTGTTCATATCGTTCTTTTTTGTTTTTCACGTTGTGCCTCTAGTTGTTCACTTTGTGCTTGCAAATGTTCTTTGAGTTCTTTCTGTCCTTCATTCTGTGTCTGTAATTGTTCTTTGAGTTCGTTCTGGCCTTCATTCTGTGCTCATAGTTGTACACTTTGTTCTTGTGATTGTTCTTTAACCCACCGAGTCCCACCGACGTACGATGCGCGTCGCTACTTTTTTCTGTGGACAGACCCACCGACGTGCATCGTACATCACTCAATTGCAAGGCCCATTGTGTGCACATTTTTCAACATTCGCGGGTGATTTTTGGTAGGCATATGTGGGAGACCTTCCTCTACCTGTTGTCAAGTGGGGATACTGCCTGGCCCCACCAACCCCCCCCCCCACACTGGGCAATTCACCTGTTATCAGTAACCTGGCCAGTAAAGGTATGTTGCCCCACGGTCTCTCCAATGACGAAATTCACGGTGAAAGTGATTCCTGAGGTGGAGGACAAAGAGACAAAGAAGCTAGAGGTAGAAACAAACAGAAATGATGAGGTGGTAATGTCGTACAGGAAGGTGCCATATCCTGGGATTTTAGGTGAGTGAACAAGGCATTTATCATCTATATCATTCTGTGAAAACCAATATAGACTTGTACTACACATAAATTCGTACCAAATAAATAAATAAATGCATAATTTAACGTGGCTTGAATTAGTTAACCCTTCCATAGTTTGTTTTCTTTAGCCAGGTACCCTGAAAAATGACACCTGTATCAACATTTTTAACCTCAGGAGGGCGATTTCTCTATGAATTTTTGATGTTTCTCACCAAAACCGAAGGTTTGAGCCAAAAAAAAAAAAAAAGTAAAAAATCAGTCGGGATCTGGGGGTAGGCTGGGTAAAAAACAAGTCAGGACTGGGCAGGTTAAGTTCTTTCATTAAAGCTTGTAGTAGCTCTGTGATTGCAGGCAGGGACCCTCCTCCTCCTGCCCAGCTCGGATTCTTGTCTGCAGACCCCCTTGCTTCATGTCGAAGATTACACTCACTGCAGCAATTTCTAAAAATCCTCCTCCTGACACCACTGTTACATCCCTATCCCACACTGCCACAGCCTCCAACAGCAGTAGTTCAGAATAGGAAGGACGTTGCCCAGTGAGTTCTTCCTATGGTCAGCCATTCGGTGTGCAACAGGACCAGCTGAGGTGTTGCAAATAAACACTGGCCTCTTAAGTTCTCTTAGAGCCCCCCTTAATTTACAAGCTTTGGTCTGGCGGGCCATTATTTGGCCTTGTCCTCCTACGGGAGGTAGATCTCACCAA
>JAGKTI010016726.1:0-19162 GCA_018397915.1 Birgus latro
CGCTGAATGACCTCTCAGGTCCCAGTGCTTGGCCTTCGGCCTAAACTTCATATTCCATTCCATTCCATTCAAAGTGAACGGATCTTCAGTTTGTTTTTTGTTTTTTCTTGGAAGGAACGGTTTGTGGGCTCCTAGCCTTTGGTTCCTTCTTTCTTGCATTAAAAAATAAAGACCCAAAGTAGTGAAGAGGTTATCTAATATCTACTTGCCCCTTCAAAACCATGCTTTATTTTTTCAGTGTACCACCATACAATTTCATCAGACTAGAAGAAACCTTTCATAGGGAAGAAACTGAAATAAAAGAGCAGGAGACAAAACCGAAGGCTAGAAATTGAGATTAACAGGAAAGATGTAAAAAAAAAAAAAAAATGAAGTCAACAGCATACCTGAATTTAGACAGAATGAAAGTTCAAATGGTCTCTCAGATTTTGAAGAAAAAAAAAAAAAAAAGGGTGATAAGTATATAATAAAGTTGTGAAAAGTTGACGATCTATTAGGTCATGATGCTCTATATGCTATGGATGGTTGGAGAATACTGCTCTGTTACCTTCACCTTAAGAGTCTGCACAGATTTACGAAACAACAGAGAAAGATAATCCCAATAACTTGTAAGGCCACTGTAACTCTTGGTAGAACAGGGGAACTATTAACCCTATTGAACCTATTACTATATCCCTACTAGCTTCGTCATTTAAACAGCTGGAAAAACGGTAATCTAGTGACCGAGTGCTGGACTTTCATTCAAAAACACATGATACCAGTCGCAGGTGCATCAAAGAACAGGTTGGCGATTTGAATTTCGCTAAAAGTTTCGTGAGATCTACCACGAGACCCATCTTCAGGTCATAAGAGAAAATTTCCAACAAACGATCACACCAGCCCTGAATAAGAAAGTCACAGTATATTTGCAGTATGGTCGCTGGTTGTTATTTCCTAAGTGGCGATGTGTGAGAACTAATGTCATCATCAACTGCGTGTGGGAGGACTGTTGTGTCTCTGTAACGAAATGTGTATTGAACACACATAATCAATTACTCGAAAAAAAAAAGTCGTCACGTCAGCACCACGAAACTATTTTTTCCGATTTATCATGCTTATCAGCCGTGTCCTTTCCTGTGTTCTGTTATTTCTTTGGCATTCAGTGAGCGAAATACACAGATGTTAACAAACCTTGGTGGTAATTGTACAAAGGTGACGTGCATTTTGTGAAAGGCTGCAATTGACGTAATATTTGGGGCAGGTTTCACAGTCCCTTAGCATTTGATCTAACCACATCAGTTCTCAACATGGGTAGCAGTAATAAAGCCCAGAACTATCGCTTTCTCGGCTGTCTTTTTTGCAGTCTGGTAGCTCTCCATCCTAATTCCAGTAATATGGTGATAACGCCTACCAACAGCAACACAGAGAATACCTGGGAAGTTGAAACTGCCTTATATGGACAGGGTTGTCATACACTTTTTGGCAATCTGGAATATCTATTGGTCCATTAGAATGATGTGCACGTGGCAACTGGAGGGTCCCTGCTGGAATGCGAGTGTAGACAAAGATGAATCCCTATGTAATGACAGATTTTTTTTTTGCAATCACCCGTGTAATACCAGGATTATCTACCACTACTGTCACCAGTGTAATAACAATATTTTTGGTCACCGTGTAATGATGGGTAATTTGCCCACAGCGTAGGGCTCAGAGTTTTTACTCACCGTAATGATGAAACACTTGTTTACCCACCGTAATGATCAGAAACTTTGAGAACATGCTGCCACCACCACCCAGGTAATGCTTGGAATTTACTCTACCAGGAAAAATGATGAGGAATTTTGATGTTTTTGAGTTTAAGAGAAATAGGGAAGCGTGATCTTATTAACCCGCCGAGCCCCACCAACGTACGATGCACGTCACTGCTTTTTTCCGCGGACAGACACGCTGAAGTGCATTGTACGTCAGTCAGATGCAAGGCCCGTCGTTTGCATATTTTTCGAGATTCGCGGGTGATTTTTGGTAGGCATATGTGGGAGACGTTCCTCTACCTGCTGTCAAGCGGGGATACTGCCTGGCCCCGCCTGACCCCCTCGTCCCCTCCCCCCACACTCGGCAATTCAAATGTTAGCAGTAACCTGGCCAATAAAGATATGTTGCCCCACGATCTCTCCAATGACGAAATTCACAGTGAAAGTGATTCCTGAGGTGGAGGACAAAGAAACAAAGAAGCTAGAGGAAGAAGCAAACAGAAATGATGAGGTGGTAATGTTGTAAAGGAAGGTGCCATATGCTGGGGTTTTGGGTGAGTGAACAATGCTTTTATCGCCTATATTATTGTGTGAAAACCAATATAGACTTGTACTACACATAAATTCGTACCAAATAAATAAATAAATACGTAATTTAAAGTGGCCTGAATTAGTTAACCCTTCCATAGCTCGTTTTCTTTAGTCAGGTACCCTGAGAAAGAAGGAAAACGTACGGCTGACTGGCACCTGTTATAAGCTCAGGAGGGCGATTTCTCTATGAATTTTCGATGTTTCTCGCCTAAAGCGGAGGTTTGAAAAAAAAAAAAAAGTTGAATATCGGTCAGGTTCTGAGGGTGTATTGGGTAAAAAATCAGTCGGGACTGGACTGGTTAATTATATCGAAGCCGAGATGAAAGAGACTCTGGACAAGCTGTTGCTATGCTCACAGTTGTTGGGCCTACGTGACTTTCAACATATGTGATTGCGCCAATTTTGCACTCACGAATAACTGTTATCAGCAATTAGAGCTTAGATAAGCTTCAATCTGCTACTACATAGTTCAAAAGGGGAGTACTATTAACACTGACATATAAATTCCTGGATTAGGGTACGCAGACAGACACTCGCAATAATTTAACTCTGTCTAAGGTTATGACGTTATGCATAACTGGTGAGAACTGGCTGACCCATATGTACAAAGTCAATCATATTCATATAGTTGCTCAATTTAGTTTACTAATAACAGAGTCTCACTCACACAATGAATATTAACAGACACTAAATTTGATTATGGAACTTAACAGCTAGTCATTACATTCCGTAGACAAAAATATTTAGGGTTCAAGGTTACACTTATATTAGACTTTTACTAATTTATACTACACTTATACTTACTTATGCTACACCTAGATTACCCTTAAAATTACGGCATTACAGGGTGCATCCTCTGGGGAAAAAAATTAACATCGAAAGTCAATATTCCATTCATTCATCTACATTTCTTAGAGTCGTGTGTGCAGATGGGACAGACTTACCAAGTTTGACTGTGAATCTCTCTATAAACTCCAGAATGAGATAATGATTTAACTGACTCTTCCTCCCATAAGTGGCACCTGTTGGTCCACAAGTAAAATCACGTACCCCAGGGGGTCGCTTCTCTGTCACCAATAGACTCTCGAAATCCAGTGGAAAAATGTGCCCCAGCCAACCTTCTGCCTGGGTGGTAACATGGTCTTCTCACCTGGACTGACCCTACTCTCGTTGCCAGGATCGTCCCAGGGGAGCTTCCCATACATACAACCTACTATCACATTCATGCTCCATCCATTCATTCTTACATTTCCAGCTCTCCACCTAGTAACTGACGAGAGCCTGTCAGGCCCTGAAGTCACTGTTACACCCTAGACCGTGTTGACTGTAACTTGAGGGGGTTCCTAGGATTTCCCTCGAATTAAAGCAACATAATATTCCCACTGAACTGGGCTGCCCCCATAATCCAAACTCCGATGAACTCTAGACACGAGATTAAACTCGTTGAACTCTTGATAGATGAAACTTCTCGTGAACTCTTGAACTAAAACAGTCAATAGTCAGACGGTCCGACCCGCACACATTTCCTTAACCATCACTTAACTTAGTACTGCAATAACCCGCTTCAAAACACTTCAACATTCTTCAATCAGTCTACGGGGAGGACGTCTTTCAGGGCGCGGTAATTGTTCATCCACTGGGTCATGTTTAAAAGCTTCTTCCAGGGGTTCTAAGAGCCACTCTTCACCTCCATAATAGGGTTTCACTTGTCCTGTGGCTCTTTGTATCTTTTTCCCTGTGAACACATTTTCTAACAAGTATACACTTCCTTCCATCAACACCTCCACCACACTATACGGACCATCCCATTTCACACTGAGTTTTTGACACGTACTGGGTGCCACATTTTCCTTCTTAATCCACACAAGGGTTCGCGTCATCTTCTGGTGTGTTTCCCGAATGAGAGCATGGGCGTCTGCCATCTCGTCTCCCTCACTGTTGACGGAGGGTAAGGGCTCACCAACCAGCCTAGGTGGATGGCGAGAGAAGGCGAAGTAAGGTTGCTCTCTAGTAGATGTATGGACTGCCTGATTCATGGCGATCTGACATGGCTGGAGCAATTGGGGCCAGCGGAGAGGGTGGCCCTGACATAAGGCGGAATGGATCGACTTCAGGGTCCTATGCATCCTCTCGTTATTCCATTCCCTTGGGGATGATAAGGGGTCGTGTAGTAAAGGGTAATCTGGTGACGCTGGCAGAACCGTTGAAAGTCTCTGCTGATTATCTCGCCTCCGTTCTCCAGGGCAATACTGCAAGGTGTGCCATAGTCTGCCACATACTGCCCAAGAGTGTCTGTGATGTGTGTGGACTGTTTTGTTGTAAGGGGGAAGAACCTAACGAATTGGCTATAATGGTCCACTTCTGTAAGAACATAGCGATAACCCTGGACTCAAGCAACCATGTCAGAAAGATCTATCCCAATCCTCTCCAGCAGCTTATTTACTGGGGAAAAATTCCTTCCACTGTTGCTGCAATCCATCTTTGACAAGTTACACATTTTTTGACATACTCACACACATCAACCCTAAGATTTTGCCAGTAATAGAGTTCTTCAACCTTTTTGATAGTTTTCTTTTGACCTAGATGACCGGTTAATTCATGGGCATGATGAAGTCACTGAACAACTAAGGAACGAGAACTATGAGACTATAGTGAAGACTACTTACTGTCTGCCTTCCCCTGCACAAAATGTACAAGTAATACTTCGTCTGATCTCAGGTGGTTTTTGGTAGTCTTTTGGCAGGGACTCTACCACCTTCGATATACTGCGCTAGTTCTCCCCACACAGGTTCTTCTCTTTGGCGATCTCTCATTTGTTCTCGGTCTAACCCGAGCCATAAGGTTCAGGTGAATGGACTACTACTCGAACTGGGCGTGACAACTGGTCGGCTACAAAATTGTTCTTGCCTTTACGATACTGAATGTCATAGTTATATTCCCGCATTTCTAGAATCCATTGGTTCATCCGAGGTGATTTTGTCTTGCGTTTGAATATGCTTGTGAGAGTCTGGTGATCAGTAACTACGGTAAAACGAGTACCCCATAGATAATGATGGAAATTCTGACATGCAAGGACTACAGCTAGGGGCTCTTTATCTGTTGTTGAATACCGAGCTTCGCAAGGGTTCAATTTTTTTGAGAAATACCTGATTGGTTTGTTGGTACCATCCGGTTGAAATTGACTCAGGACTCCTCCAACATGAGTGTTACTGGTATCCGCAGTGAGGATAAACGGTTGCTCTACCCAAGCTCTAACCAAGACGGGGGCATCGTAAGGCAAGACTTAAGATGTTTAAAAGACTTCTGACATTCGTCAGTCCGGAGAAATGTCGTTCGAGATGTAGTCAGATTGGTAAGGGGCATAGCAATCCATGCAAATGATGGGACATGTTTTCTGTAAAACTCGCACACACCGAGGACTCGTCTTACTTCCTTTACGGTGGTGGGAGGTTTCATCTTCAAGACTGCTTCAACATTCTTCGGGTCAGGCTTACTTCCCTTGGCAGAGATCTGGTGACCCTGAAAGGTAACTCCTTTACATCCAAATATGCATCTACTAAGATTTAATTTCACTCTGTTGTCAGTGAGTAACTCGAAAAGTTGTTTCAACCGTTCCAGTAGGACAGGGAAGCTAGGTGCCCAAAGGATCAAATCATCTAAGTAAATCTTGCCCCAACCCTTCTGTGGAAGAGGCGCTAGTACTGAAACCGTTCACCAGGAAAAAATGGCGGGGGAAAAATTGAGACCAAATGGGAGGCGTCTAAACTGATATAGTGCGAACCCATCACTGAAGGTAGTGAGGTCACGACTTTCTTTGTCTAACAGAATTAGGAAATATGCCTCTCGCATGTCCAGTGTGACATAGTACTGATGTCCGGCTGCTTGTTCAACTAGCTCATCCAGCTGAGGGAGGGGGTAGATGTCCGTCACGAGGTGTTGATTCACATGCCGGTAATCAAGGCACATATGTTTAACCCGAGGCATCCCGTCGACGTATGGGTACGTCGCGACGTTTTATCACAGCTACACCCATCGATGTACCGGTACGTTGTGCAATTGCAAGGTTCATAATTTGCAAAAATTTCAAAATTTGCACTTGATTTTGGGTACGTAGGCGCGAATGACCTTCCCCTATCTGCCACCAGGCAGGGACACTCGGCGACCCCTCTTGACCTGCATACGGCCACACCTCGTTCACTCACCTCTCAGCAGTGACCCAGGTCAGACATGGCTCACCGAGGTCTCTCAGATGAGCAAATACAAGCCGCCCTGGATGCCTTCACAGGCGACAGTGATTCGCCCCTCGATGACGAGGTGGCGGACAAAGATTACATCCAGCCTGAGGAGGAGGAAAGTAGTAGTACTGATGAGGAGGTACCTTCACCAAGAAAGCCGCGCTACATCACGTATCGCGCCACTAGAGAGGGCCTGCCAGCACCAAAACATTGTGACAGAACCTCTCTCAAGCCCCTACGTGATCTTAAGGGGAAAAGCGAGGACGAGGAGGGAGCCGTGGGACATGCTGCAAGGTGGTACTGCCGCAAGATAATCACCCATCGCGGCCCCAAGTGGACAGCACATCATATACTCAGGTATGGGCCTAGTGTCTTGTTTGGGGAGGCCGGAAGTGGTGTGGGGGAAGCGCTTACTGAAAGGGAATGTGTTGGGGTGGTGAGTGAAAGGGAGAGTGGTGGGAGTGAGTCACTGTGCTCACATGGTGGTGTGAGGCGGCGTACATCACGAGGCGCGGCGGTGAGTCAGTGGGGTGAATCACGTGGTGTGGGGATTGAGCGGGGAGGTGAGGAGGAGCCACTCCCCAGCAAGTCTTATGCTCCACAATATTCCCGAACCTACTCCCCACAGCCCCCTGATGTTCCCCAAGGCCGTAAGGGTAAGGGTAAGGGTTAAGGGCGAGGGAAGAGGAGTGCGAGTGGGGAAGCCCTCTGCTCTCCTCCTCCCCAACCACCCCCATCATCATCTCCCCATCCCGACGAAAACGACGATGGGGGCGATGGTAGTGTTATGTGGAATTTGGAAGATGGAAGTGATTTTTCTCCCATCATTCACCCCTTCACTGAGTAGGGACGAGCAGCCTGCACTGCTCCTGGCATTCACCATGGCTCAAGCAGGCTGGATCTTTTCCACCTGTGTTTCGGTGAAGGTTTTGTCCAGCAGATTGTAGATCGAACCAACAGGTTTGCAAGCAGCCAGCGACGTGAGAGTGAAAGACTGGGCACTAGGAGCAGACATTCGATCATTTACGATTACCCTGTTTCCTTGTCAGAGATGTTCATGTTTATTTGCCTGGTACTTATGATGGGTATTTTACGTAAAAAACAGAATTCCTTCATACTGGACTATGGACCCTCTTGCAGACACCGATCTTTGGCAAGATCATGAGCAAATTCTAAGCCGCCTCCACTTTTATGATGCTGATGATCCTGCCAATGTAAATGACACAGATAAGATGAGGCAAATTAGGCTGTTTTTTTATCACCTACGGCAAACATTCCGTTCCTCATTTTATCCCTATAGAAACCTTTCATAGACGAGAGTCTCGTGTTGTGGAGAGGCAATATTTCTTTTCGCCAGTATATACCCAGCAAAAGGCACCGTTTTGGCTTCAAGATCTTTGTTATGTGTGACTGTAGGACTGGTTATGTGCAAGACAGTCTTGTACACCAGTGCACAAACATAATAGAAGATCGCAGTATTGGACTCTCGGGAGCAGTGGTGAAAGCAATGACTGAAGAGTACCTTCATCGTGGTCACATACTCTACCTCGATAACTAGTACACTAGCCCTCTTCTCGCTCGTTATCTACAACTGCATGACACGGGACTCTGTGGTATGGAAAAGGTGAACAGGCGCCACGTGGTCAAGGTCGGGCGGAAACTAGAGAGAAATGAAGTGGTCTTCAAGGCTAATTACATCCTGGCAACAGTGTGGAACCACAACAGAGAAGCCTGCCTCTCATCGACGGTTCACCGCCCTTTGATGCACCGCACAGAGTCCGTGGATTACCGCAGCGAAAGCAGGCGCTGCCTCTGGAAACCTGAGTGTGTTCTGGATTATAACATTAATATGCGGCTCGTGGGCCAGTCAGACTCCATGATATCGAGTGCTGAGTGTCCCAGGACCACGATGAAGTGGTACGAAACGCTCATCTTTCACCTGCTGGACATAACTGCCCTCAATTGCCACCACCTGCATGCCCTGACAATAGGTGTGGAAACTTTTGAAGGTTTTGTCAGGGAGCTCTGCTGGGAATTATTATTGCCAAGTATGCTGAGGAGAGAACTCAGCAACGATCCCGCACTGCTCCTACCACCCAAACTCCACTGAGAATTTCCGGCCGCCACTTTGCAACTCCCATCCCTCCACAACCAAACAGACCTAGGCCCCAAAGCAGATGTCATGTGTGTGGTAATTCCTGACTGACACCCAACACTCAGAGAAAAGACACTCGCTATGAGTGTGTTGAGTGTGACGTGGGTCTATGCATTCACCCATGTTTCAAGGAATACCACACAATGATGCAGTTCTGAGATGGTGTGATAGCGATAAGACGCTTATTCTCAGGAAAGTATGCGACATACAGATGCTCAGTGTAATTATAAGAGGGTATAATATTAGTTGAACATTATTATTTTAGTGCATAAATTTATTCTAAGTCGAAACATTCCTAGCGAGTGTGTAACGATGCGATATTCTGACGCTCAGTGTAATTATAAGGCCAGTGAATATGTAAATATTAGTACAAAGTGGAAACGAGCATAATATTAGTTGATAAATATTATTTTAATGCATAAGTATATTCTAAGTCGAAACATTCCTAGCGAGTGTGTAAAGGTGCGATATTCTGACGCTCAGTGTAATTATAAGGCAAGTGAATATGTAAATATTAGTATAAAGTGGAGACGGGTATAATATTAGTTGAAAATTATTATTTTAGTGCATAATTATATTCTAAGTCGAAACATTCCTAGCGAGTGTATAAAGGTGCGATATTCTGTCGCTCAGTGTAATTATAAGGCATACAGTATATACTGTATAAGTAAATATTTGGATAAAGTGAAAACAGGTGTTCTGTTACTTGAAATGTATGATGTAATTGCAAAAATATATTCTAAGTTGGAACACGAGTGGTAGCAAGTGTGCTTGCTACATGATTATCCGATAGCAGTGCGCTAAATATTGTCGTAAGGATTGTAAATAGGTGAAAACATTTACACTGGATGTACAGTGTTATAATGGCATTGAAAGAATAACATGAAACTAGAAAAAATGTTATGTATGTTGAAAGATGAGTCATAGCGAGTGCGCTGAGTATGCAAATATACGTTAACATTGTGCTAAATATAATTGTAATAAATGTAAACAGCTGAAACCATTTACATAAAGTCGAAAATGCTAAAATGTCATTGAAGCAGTAATATGCAAGTAAATGAAATGATATATATCCTGAAACAAGAAACTTAGCGACTCAGTGTTACGAAAGTGACCAAACTCACTATGCTCGTGCAATGGAATAATGCTTAATTTTCCTATATATCTCATTGAAAACCCTTATATTGTTGTTCTTATTGTTTATTAGATCAAAATGAATAAATGTAGACGTGTTATTGGTTGTTTCACCCAAAATTACCTACTATAGAAAACGTGCAAGCCAGACTCGTCATTGACAGAGTACGATACCTGCACGGGGGGGGGGGGGGGCACTTTGTTTGACCATTTTTGGATCCCGGGAACCACTGGCTTAATCATAATCCTTTGTTTCTAAACAAAGGATGATGTATAAGAAAAAAAAAAAAAGATCCCCAAAATGCCTGGGACTGGGGGGTATCGAAGGTGGGAAATCGGTTGGGACGTGATGGGTTAATATCATCCGGCTAGTTAACAAAGACAATAGGGGACAACCAGGCTGCGGTTGATCATTCGATAATTTCTCTGTCCTCCATATCTTTTAGCATTTCTGCGATAATCAGTTTCGCTTGTTCGGGATAGCGATAAATGGGTCCACAACTGGGCTGAGGGTCTGCTACTTTAATATGAGCGGGAGGGCCACTGATGAGTCCTTACTCACTTTTGTCGCGAATAAAGAGAGGGGTCATACATAAGGATCAGCTGAGGTAAATCTTCCCGCTGGTCAGTAGTGAGATGTTGCCAATTTTGTTCCCCAATCAGGGCTTTCAATCTCTGAACATGTGTCCCGCTTTGTTTGACTTGATCATTCTCTGGGAGTAGATCACTGTGAATTTTAGTAACATTAATCTTGCCAGGGGTGGATTATCAACTTTCTCGTATGATACGACAATTGTGCCCTTACGGAAAAACTTTTTCTTTTTGGTCGTATTAGTGAGTGGGGAAGTAGATTGAATTCACAGGCCTGACTTGCACTAAATAAGGGTGGCTGTTATGACTGACCCTAGGGTGAGAAAAAACAATGAGGTTAGTACCTGGGTCTTCCCTTACAGGAACTGGCATGAACTTAGACTGATATGGGTCTACCTTCACAGTGGTAAGAAGATCGATTTGCGAGAAGTGTCGTGATGGGTTGGAGAGTTCTACTGGATCAACCTTCACTCTTTCCACTTTGTTCCTCTGTCGGCGAATATGATTCACAACATAAGGGGTGCCTCCCCATATCATGACTCTCTTTGCTCCATCCCACATGAGCAGAGCTTGTCCTAGCACGTCACAGCCTAGGAGCAGGTCGGTACTGATATAAGACTGTGGTACTACGGGGAACCATTGTTTATGAATCTTCTCATCTCCAACTGCTATCTAGGCCGGCAGCATTCCTAATATTCTCAATGGGGCGCCTGTGACTCCTTGTAAACGCGGCAGGTTTCGTCGAGTATTTACTTGTCCCCCGATTCGCTTGACAGTAGACTCCTTAATTAAAGTGTAGTTACTCCCGGTATCAACTATAGCTTCCAATATCTTTCCATTTATCACTGCGCTCATGGTGGGGAATGTATGGCCCCCAGTTAGTCATAATTTCTGAGGTGCCTCTCAAGAATCTCTTGATGTGGAGGCATTCTGTTCTGGAGGTCTATAATTACGTCCAGGGCACCAACGGTCCCCACGACGACATCCGGGTCTGTTGCAATCAAAACAATGTCCAGGAGGTAGGTTTCCGGCAACACTCTTGGAGGTTATGTGATGAAGTTAAACAGCGGGCACAATATGTACCGCTAGATATTTTGGAGATACTAGGTTGTCCTTTATTCACTCGCGCTAGGCTAGATTTGAGCTCGTGGACCCGGTGCTTTAACTCTTCCATTTCATCTCTCGGTCCATCTGGACTCGAGTGATGTCTCTGGTTCACCAAGTTGGACGGCGTTGGTCAGTTTTCTAATTTCCTTCCCTTGACATGACTCTCAGCAGGCACCGCATTGACGCGAGAGGTCTGGCTCACATCCAACAACTGACGTTTGTGTTCAGTTCTATCTAAGGACTTCTTTAATGGATACACATCATCTAGAAATCCCTCGAGTTTTACTCGTGATGGGAGAGGTAAGCCATACCACAGCTTCCGTTTGATGGTCTTGTCGCAATTAGGGAACTTTTCACTAGGGAATTTATTTTCTATGGCTGAATGCTGACAGATGAAACGGTGCGTGAAGGCCTGTGGTGATTCTATCCAATCATAACACACTCACTCCAATTCCTGCAAAACCCGGTAAATACTGACTTCCATGGCAAACTCTGTTCGAAGGAATTCCTTGAATACTGACCATGAGACTACTCGATGCTTTGTCTGGTTGTTATGAATGAAAATGGCAAGTTCAGGGCTTACTCGACTCATCACAATCTGCATGCCCATTACACCATCAGGATCACATCGTTCAATTAACTCAAAAAACATTTCCAGATGTGCTGCGGCATCAATGCCCTGTAACTGATGGAGTTCCAGAATTGGAATATCACAAGGCTTTGTGAGGCTCCCTTTTGCTCTCATTGTTGGAGGCGGGTCAGAAGATCGAGGATAGGATGAATTCGTGGGGAACCATTGAGATTCTAGCCCATCTAATTCGTTTACTAACTGAGTCAAGCTAGGTGAGAGTTCCTCCTCTTAAATTTGAATCGCCACGTTATCTCGCTAACTCATGGTGTTAAGAAAGGGAGTTAACTTTTATTTCTACAAAGACACTTTGAACATACTGACTGTTCCCGAAGAGAAAAAAATGTTAGGCGTGTCTCTTATATACTCGCTTAGGAAGAATGTTCGTTCTCAGTGACGAACAATTTTTGCTTGTCCTCTGATTCACTTGAAAGGTCATTAATTCGAGGAATATCATGAGAATAAGCGGGCCTCTAATGTATTGTTACTGAAGGATTCTATCTCGATTCATTAATTCACTGTGACAATATTACACCCTAAAATCTTAATCCACAAGAACATCACATTTCACAACAATATATTCTCATATTAATACCTTGTTCCACAACAGTATCTTACCCCACCACTTTATACACCTGTGTAATGACAAGATTTTTTTTTGCAATCACCCGTGTAAAATCAGGTTTATCTACCACTACTGTCACCAGTGTAATAACAATAATTTTTGGTCACCATGTAATGATGGGTAATTAGCCCACCAGCGTAGGTCTCAGAATTTTTACTCACCGAAATGATGAAACACTTGTTTATCCACCGTAATGATCAGAGACTTAGAGAACATGCTGCCACCACCTAGCTTAATGCTGGGAATTTATTCCACCAGGAAGAATGATGAGGAATTTTAATGCTTTTGAGATTAAGAGAAATAGGGTAGTGTGATCTTATTAAAGAGTGCGTGAGTAAGAAGATATTAGCACACCTTGCGGACCACTCAATCTCACGAAAACCACTCCTCAGAGGATGGTATGACTCAGACTCAAAGGGACTTAAACCTAAAATTTACTAAATAATAACAACAAAGAAAAACAAGTAATAACAGGAACAACAAAAAAAGATTACTCTTCGACTTATGAATGGACAAGAACTGAAAGATTAATTCCTCTTCGAACAGAGAATGACGCTAGGGAGACTAAGTATAATCAGGATCTCTAACTCTAGGAATATGAATCTTCACAAAATTAATATTCAAAAGAAACAGAAAACTATGAATGTGAAACTTCACAAGCTGAATCAACACTCAAAATGGCACTAATACACTAGATTTTTTCACCTCCGGGAATATGAATCTTCTCACATTAAACTAATATTCAGATTGATACGGACGGACACACGTGAACCCAGCAATCTCCCGGTCTCGGTCGGACTCTTCGGAAAGAAGCACTGAGATATTACCGCCACAGAATATTCTCTCAAGCCTGAATATACGAATTAACTTAAGGATCATATATAATTTGACACAATATTAAAAAACGAACTATACATAACGATCAATACTCAAAGGAGATTAATATTCAATATTCTCTTAGGGCTAAATATACGTAAACTCAAAATCCTATCTAGCTAAACACAGTATACAAAAGGATGGAGTATTCTAGTGGACTAGCCAATTCGCGCTCAGATTACGTGAACTACGAGAGGGAGGGGGGGATTTTAGTGTAAAAGGGCGTTTGCAGTTAATGCAAGCCAGACGGCTTCACCCACTCGTTTTGGAAACGATAAGAAGGCAGCAACAATCTGGAATCGATGGAGAAAATGGTGCTATCATTTATCAGTACAAAAGGGACAAGGGGAAATATCACAAACGCTGATGTATATGAAGACTTACATCACACGAGTACAAAAGGGAGGGAGAATGTATGGACTTTAAACACACTGACCTGGAATCGATGGAGGAAGACGGCGCTATGCCGGTTTAAGGCAAATCACATGGCTTATATAACCTCGGATGCTCTAGTATCGGGAATTGGGTACGACTTTGACAGATTACTTTGCAACATTAATGTCTCTTCAAAAATTTCCAAGGAATACGAAAAATACGCTTACACTCGACACACACAGAGAATTGACTTACGATGCTTAAAAATTTTGTGATAAGCGTGCGGGAATTTTAATTTTATCGAAGCTGTGATGAAAGAGAATCTGGACAAGCTATTGCTATTGTTACGTAGCAAGATTTGCCAGTTAGGAAGTCGAGAAGCATCTCACTGATTCTAGGCGTTTGAGGGTACGAGTCAGAGTTGCCAGATTGCCTGCTGTTAGTGAGCGTAGTTATTTCGTAAGTTTTGCATTAATTTTTATGCTCTTTTTCTCTATAATGTTTTAATTACGTGATTGTTCATTAAATTATGTAATTTTATTCGTTTGGTAAATGATTTAGAGTGTTATGCAATGTAAGAAGACTCTGGCATGTTTAATGTCTCTTAATTGGTAACTGTGTTGCTAGGGACGGGTTAGGACCAGCACATACCAGAACTGTGGAGAAAAAGATCATTCTCGAGTAATGCAAGGGGATGAGACACTAGCAGTGTTAAGGATTAATTGTGCCCAAGTCAGTTTGAGTGAAGTTTAGTTGGGTGTTGGTGCTGTGTCAGTGAAGTTTGTATATTTCAGTACTTGTGAAAACAGTGTTGTTAGGCAGTAAGTGTAACTGCAGTTCGTAAAGTTCGTATAGCTCCAGTGCTTTTGTGAATAGTGAAGTGAAGTTGGAAAGCATTAAGTGGAATTATTTGGATAATAAAGAGAGTCAGCTTTAAGAAGCCAGTGTTTATCTTCGCCTCAGCTGATCTTGTGTGCTGTACACCTAAAGGCTGATCATAGGAAGAACAACTCACTGGGCAAAGTCCTTCCTATACTGCACTACTGCTGTTGGAGCCTGTGGCAGTGTGGGGACGGGGACGCAACACTGGTGTCAGGAGTGTGGGATAATTTCAGCGCTGCAGTGAGTCTAATCTTCGACATGGAGCAAGGTGCTGTGCAGACAAGATCCTGAGCTGGGCAGGAGGAGGAGGTGACCCTGGCTGCAATGATGAAGTTATTACAAGCTTCACAGAAAGACCTTAAGGAACAATTATTACAGGCACAGAGTAAAGGACAGAAAGAACTCAAGGAACAACTGCAAGCACAGAGTGAAAAACTAGAAGCCCAAAATGAAGGACAGAAAGAACTCAAGGAACAACTGCAAGCACAGAGTGAAAAACTAGAAGTCCAAAGTGAAGGACAGAAAGAACTCAAGGAACAACTGCAAGCACAGAGTGAACAACTACAGGCGCAACGTGAAGAACAAAAGGAACAATATGAACAACTTCAAGAGGCATTACAGGAGCAACAGAGGGAAGTACAACTGAGGGTGCAAGGACAGCTCGATGCATTCATTGGGGAAATGAAGGAAGAACAGCAACAGCTTAAGGAGGAAGTAGATGCCAAGCTAGAGCAATAAATGTATGAGGTAAGCAATAATGTGATGGAGTATAAACAGCATGTGGACGAGCAGTTGAAGACAATTAGTGAGGAAATAGTGACGGAGTGAAGACAGCATGTAGATAGTCAGTTAAAGCATGTAGTTGACCATGTAAAGATAATTAGTGTGCAAATGGAGGCTGTAGAGAAATATTGCACTGCTGAACCTCAGGTTAGTGTACAGGGAGCATATGAAAGAAATGGACAGTGTATGGTGAATCTTGATGGATCACAGGCATCTAAAGGTAACATTACAGGGTTGAATAATCAGAATGTACAGAATGTAGAAGTTTTAAGTCCTGGCCTTAATTATGATGCCCCAGTTTTTAGACCCCAAACCAGTGAAGTGCGTGGCTACAATGGGGGTCCAATTAAAAAAGAAACCTCAGGAATTTGACGGTAGAGTATCTTGGGAAGCTTACCGTGCACAGTTCGAGTTGCTTGCGGATCAGAATGGCTGGGATGATAGGCAGATGGCAGTGCAGCTTGCTACTAGCCTTAAGGGTGCCGCAATGGAAATTTTGGGTCAGATGTCAGTGATGGATAGGAACAGTTATCAGTCCCTAGTAGAAGTGCTGGAGCACAGATATGGAACCATGTACCGGACTGAGGTTTACAAAGCAAGATTCCGGAGCCATGTATGGGCTCGGGGAGAAACCCTACAGCAGCTTGCTCATGACATGGAGAGTGTGGCATGTAAGGCGTACCCTGGAGCAGCACCTAACCTGTTGAGTATTCTACTGATGGACCAGTTCATCGATGCTCTTGACAGTGCAGAGTTGAAAGTGAAGGTGAAGCAGGCACAACCCAGAAGCATGCAAGACGCACTTGCCAGGGCTTTAGACTAGAGTATGAGTCCTATGTCAGGTCAAGTACGTGCACTTTTCAGACAGGTTGCAGTGCAGGATTCAAGGCAAGAAAGGGGTAGGTATGTGAAATGGAAAAATTTGAGGTAAGTTGCTGGTGCTGTGGGAAGCCAGGACACAGAAAAGAGGACAGCTACAAGTGGAAGAGGGAACAGAAGACCAGTGGAGGTTGCTGGTTCTGCGGGAAGACAGGGCACAAGAAGGAGGATTGTCACAAATGGAAGAAGGAGCAAGAACAGAGTAGTGCAAGGAAATCTTCAGTTGTAACAAGAACATGTCGGACATGTAGTGAGGTGGGACACTTCAGTTCTGAGTGTCCGAAGAAGAAAAAGGATGATAAGAAGAAGGTTGCAGAAGACCAGAAAGAAGCGGAAAACTAGTGGAGGCTGGTGTGAAGGGGCAGCCACCACCCAGCTTGTCCCAAGTAGCCCCACCGCCGAGAAAATGCAAGAGAACAGCATTTGACAGTGTGCAAATAGATTGATGGATAGATGGAAAGAAGTGTTCCCTGGTGATTGATTCAGCCTCCGAGCAGACTTTTGTGAGGCCTGATGTGTTACATCATCTGCATCTGCCTGAGTCATCGGAACAACTGTGTGGTGTAACTGGGCACTGTGCACAACTGAAGGGACCCCTGGATGTTCAGATTGAAGTGGCAGGGCAAGAAGCTACTCTTCCAGTTTATGTGGCCAACATGGAGGATCGTTGTCTTCTGGGTCTTGACTATCTAATGTCCATGGGGTGTGAGCTGGACTTCAACTCCATGAAGCTGAAGGTTCGAGGAAAGTCGGTTGCCTTCATGGCAGTGAAACGTACCAGTTCTGGTGGCGAGGTGAGGGCTCTCCGCACTACAGTGATCCCCCCAGATCAGAATTGTTGCTCCAGTGTAAGGTGAGTGGGTCTGTTGACAGCTGTATAGGGGTTGTGAAGCCGAATGTATGGTGCAAGACGAAGACCGGAGTGAAGGCGGGGAGAACACTGGTGGAAACAGGTGCAGATGAAGTGCCAGTTGTGGTGGCCAATTTCTCCTGTGAGCCACAGAAGATCAAGAAACTGTGGGACTGTGCCAGGCGGTGGACGCTGAGTGACATCAGAGGAAGGCCTGTAAAAGAAGCGTAGTCAAGGAAGATGGGTACGTGTCAGACCACCTACGGGACCTATTTTCATGGAGTAGCCAATGACTAGATGACTCACAAGCACTGAAGCTGAGGCAGTTCCTGACGAAGTTTGCTGATGTCTTCTCCACTGGAGATCCAGACCTGGGGTGCATTGACCTGGTGGAGCATAGTATAGACACTGGGGATCACCGCCCGATTTAACAGCCAGCGCGGAGAATGGCGCCAGCCCAACGGCAAGAAATGGAGAAGGTGATGGAGAATCTCCAAAGTCAAGGGGTAATAGAAAAGTCCAACAGTCCTTGGGCATCAGCAGTGGTTCTGGTAAGGAAGAAAGATGGCTCAGTAAGGTGCTGTGTAGATTATCGAGCCGTGAATGATGTGACAGTGAAGGATGCATACCCCTTGCCAAGAATTGATGACACCCTGGATGCTCTGTCAGATGCTAAATGGTTCTCCACCCTAGACATGAAGGCAGGATATCATCAGGTCAAGGTTGCAGAGAAGGACAAAGAGAATACAGCCTTTCATACAGGCAGGGTTTATGGCAGTTTAAGGTGATGTCTTTTGGCCAGTGCAATGCCCCAGCTACTTTTGAGCATCTAATGGATCGCGTTCTGGAAGGTCTCCACTGGCAGACGGCCCTCATCTGTCTGGACGATGTAACTGTGTTTGCACGGACTTTCGACCAGGAATAAGAGAGGCTGTTGAAGGTGTTGGACAGGATCCGCGCAGCGCACCTGAAGCTGAACCCCAAGAAGTGCCACTTGTTTCAGAAGGAAGTAAAGTACCTGGGACACATTGTAGGTGAGAGCAGCATCCGTACTGACCCGGAGAAGGTGGCAGCTGTGGAAGACTGGCTGTTTCCAACTTGTGTGATGGAGCTACGGAGTTTCTTTGGTTTGTGTACCTACTACCGAAGTTTTGTCAAGGACTTTGAAACGATAGCTGCACCTCTGCACAAGCTGTTGGGGAAGAGACAGATGTTTGCATGGACAGCGGAGACTCAGAAAGCCTTCGATGAGCTCAAACATGCATTGACAAGCTCTCCAGTATTACCGTACCCTGATCGGAGTCAGCCATTTATCCTGGACTGTGACGCTAGTGACCATGGTACTGGTGGAGTCCTGTCACAGAAGAAGAATGAAAAAGAATATGTGGTAGCATATTACAGCAAGAAGCCCAGCCCACCGGAGCGGAACTACTGTGTAGCCCATAAGGAGTTCTAAGCAGTGATGAAGAGCCTTGATTTCTTCCATCCCTACCTGTATGGTTCAAACGTCATCATCAGGACAGACCATGCCAAACTCAAGTGGCTGAAAACGCTAAAGAATCCAGAAGGACAACTAGCACGCTGGCTCGCTAGGGAAGCTAGACCAGCACAATTATGAGGTGCAGCACCGTCCTGGGCGGGTACATGGCAATGCTGACAGTTTGAGTCGCCGGCCTTGTGATCTGGAATGCCGGCAGTGTAGTAAAAATGAAGATCATAGT
>JAGKTI010016727.1:0-19162 GCA_018397915.1 Birgus latro
GCCATCTCCAAATGTCCCGTTAGAATACCGCAGTTCCCCCTTCAGTGATCACTGTGCGACAGACTCTATTCGAGATAGACTTCCGGCCAGATGAGTGTCTATTGACACAGGTGTTAACGTAATTCATGTATCAGTGCCGTCCAGTGCTATATGAGATTGGGAAATTGTAGTAAATTCATTCCTGTGTCCTGAATCATATGCTTATTTAATATGCCATAAGTGCTGGGTAAATATTACCATACTTTCTACAAGCCCGTATAGTGACAGATTTCCAGTCAAGTAAAATCTTGTGTTAAATTGTTAACTCAAGTGGCTGGAGTTACCCTCCAGCCACTGCACTGGTGTATATTTGTCCGGGGGATGGGCGGCTCCCCCCTCCCCCCACGCCAGCGTCCTCTGTTGCCATGCAGAGGACGCCCCCTTGTTTACTTACTGCCACCCTCTGACGGGCTCTCCACCCCGAGCCCGTGCCACACCAGTGTGGCGAATCTAAAAAAAACAAAAAAAAACAAAACAAGTTAACTCATTCCCGGCCAACCCAGCATCTAGTGTATTTGTTGATGATAATATATTATTGTCTCTGGGAAGATAGTTGTTATACATGTGTGTAACAGTCACTTCCTTGTTTTTGTGTCCAGTCCTTTCCCTAGAATATAGACCCGCTTTAGCCTGTGTATTTGAGGGGCGAGAAACTGACCCCCAAATACGTAGCATAACACTTACTTTACTAAAGTATGTGGACTTCATGTAATACTAGGACCACAGATTCTACTTACATTCCTTCGTGCAGACAAAACAATCAGCTGATGCTTGCTGGGTTCATTCCTGCACTACTTTGTTTATTTTGCTGTCTGAACAACACTCCTTCTTAAAACTTCCTCTTTTATATTAGGACACCATTTAGTTTAACCTGGTACAGACCTTGACTCATATAAATTACTAATTTAGGTACAGCCAGTTGGCTAGGTTGGCCAAATGTGGAGCGCTGTTTCGTGCATCCTGCCTGCCTGGTGCCTCTCGTGAGAGAGTGTGTGTGTGTGTGTGTGTCTGTCTGTCTGTCTGTAAGGCAGCCTGAGTTCAAGGTCGTTGCTATGGTGACTGGCCTACCAGCACCAAGTACGATCGATCATGGAAAAATATTCAAGTAAACAGTGTTTGTAGTGGATTTTGATCTTCTGGAAGTATTATCGAAGTGATATTATTGTGGAGGGCTAGTGTAAGCCTTAGTTGTGTCACCAAACCTCTGCCACGCACTCAGACACAAGCAAAAAAATAACAAAACTTGCCATCATTCCCTATTCCCTCATATTTCCTACACGCACTTCACGGATAACCTAATGGAATCAGCTAGAAGTCGAGGGATTGTTGAGTAATATGAGACCTAGTTTACTATATTTGGTTGTTTTAATTGAGATATGAAGGTTTAAAAATAGATGATTTTGCCAATTTTTCTCAGGAGTGCCCGGCTGGGGGAAGCTCGTGACATCTGCCGGACGGGAGAGATTAAGCCGTCACGTTCCGACCGATTTTCAACCTACGATACCCCAAAATCCCGAGCATTTTTGGGAAATTTTCTTATTGGCTCAAACCTTCGCTTTTGATGAGAAACATCGAAAATTCATAGAGAAATCGCGATCCTGTGCTTAAAAATGTTGATACAGGTGTCATGCAACCTCACATTTTCCTTTTTTTTCAGGGTACCTGGCTAAAGAAAACGAACTATGGAAGGGTTAACTAATTCAAGCCACTTTCAATTATGTATTATTTATGTATTTGGTACGAATTTATGTGTAGTAACAGCCACTTTCAATTACGTATTATTTATGTATTTGGTATGAATTTATGTGTAGTAACAGACTATATTGGTTTTCACACATTTATATAGGCAATAGAAGCATTGTTCAATCACCAAACATCCACATATGGCACCTTCCTTCATGACATTACCACCTCATCACTTCTGTTTGTTTCTTGCTCTAGCTTGTTTATTTCTTTGTCCTCCACCTCAGGAATCACTTTCACTGTGAATTTCGTCATTGGAGAGACAGTGGGGCAACATACCTTTACAGGCCAGCTTACTGCTAACAGGTGAATTGCCCAGTTTGGGGGGGGGGGGGGGGGGGGGGGTAGGTGGGGCCAGGCAGTATCCCCGCTTGACAGCAGGTAGAGGAAGGTCTCCCACATATGCCTCCCAAAAATCACCCATGAAACTTGAAAATTGTGCAAATTATGACCCTTACAATTGCGCGACGTAGCTGTACGTCGATGGGTGTAGCTGTGACAAAACATCGCGACATACCCATAGGTCATTAGGATTCCTCGGGTTAAAGCAGCTGGCCTCAAACCTAAATTCCCAAATGGCAACCTTGCCCAAGAATCTGTTGCAGTTTTGGGCCATGTCATCTCCCATAAGGGCTCACCCCAGATCTCGAGAAGCTCCGCACCATTGCACAGCTAACCCCACCTGCTGACATAAAAGAAATCCACGCTTTCTTAGGCCTGGCTCCCTATTATCAACAGTTTGTCAAGAACTTCACTGCTATAGCCAAACCACTCCATGACATAACAAAGAAGGGTGAGACTAACCTCAGACTCAAGGAAATCAAAGAACTCAAACACCACCTCTCCGCAACGCCAATAGTTGCCTTCCCCGACTACACGCAACCTTTCTGGCTGTACGGTGACGTCTTCCTGGTCGGAACAGGCGCCATCCTTGCTCAAGTTCGGGAGGGGAAGGAGCAGATCATCGCTTGTGCCAGCAGGACCCTAAAACCCATCCCAAGCAAACTACACAGCCACAAAACGTGAATGCCTAGGCGTAACTTAGGCACTCAAGCACTTCCGGTCCTACTTCTTGGGGACCCCATTCACGATCATCACGGACCACCAGTCTCAACAATGGCTGCAAAGATCGTAAACAACCGATGCACTCTTAGTCAGATGGCGAGAAACCCTCGAGGAGTTCAACACTGGCATCGCGTACCACCCCAGCAAACTGCATACCATTGCAGATGCCTTGTCAAAGATCCCCCTTAAATCACTCATCGAAACACAGAAAATACACCGTAGTGCTTCACAGAAGACTCTACTGAGGCATTAGGAAACTAAAGGAAAAACAAATGGATGTCAACCCACACCTTAAAAAAATTAAAATGTGTAGGGGACCGCCCATATACCCCCTCAGGCTGCATCATCATTGACCCCACCAACGTTGAGGACGTCATGTTCCATCTACGCTTCAACAACAAGATCCACCTCAGCCAGCAAACACTGCTACATGTTTTTAACCTCCAAATGCCGGGCTAACTTAACCCGCCCTGTCCCGACCGCTTTTTTACCCAACCCACCCTCAGAACCTGACTGATTTTCAACCTGTCTTTTTTTGGCTCAAACATTTGCTTTTGGTGAGAAACAATGAAAATTCAGCGAGAAAGCACTCACGTGAAGTGAAAAATATCCTAAACAGGTAAGGGATCCCTCACCTGGATATCGGTTTCTATGATGCCACGCTCCATAAAAGATGCTCCCTATGTGAGGGAAACTTAACCAAAACCACACAGCCTCATAGATATTTATTTATTTGGTACAAATTTATAAGTAGTACAAGAGTATATTGCTTTTCACACAATAATATAGGCGATATAAGTGTTGTTCCCTTACCAAATACATCAACATATCACACCTGCCTTTGCGATGTTCTCCTCATTACTTCTGTTCATTACTAACTCTGGTGCCATGTAATCTTTGTCCTTCACATCAGGAATCNGTTGCACAGGGTCAGGCAGTGTTGCCACCTGGCTGGGGGTAGAGAAAGGTCTCCCACATATGCCTACCAAAAATCACCCCTGAATCTTGAAAAATGTGCAAACGACGGGCCTTGCAATTGACTGACGTATAATGCACGTCAGTAGGTTTCAGTGTGAAAAAATGTTGTGACGTGCATCGTACGTCGGAGGGACGGGGCGGGTTAAATACAGTTGTTACTTCACTACGGGCAATTTCCCAGAAATTGCCTGTTTTCAGACCTTAATATCTTGGAAAGTATAGCCCTTAGGTAAACAAAAATAAAGATCATATTGTTCAACAACTCTTCCTCTGGCAAATGAAAATATCTAGGTCTGTAGGTCATTGCATTGATGAGTAATAACGTGAGGAAGAAAACTAATTTTCGGCATGAGAGCAGGACATGTTCATATGTCTGCCAGCGGTGCTGACAATGGCTTTGCTCTCAACATGATAACTTCTCCACTACTAGATAAACTAGACACTGTTGCATCCAAGGCATGCATTATAGCACTATCACTGAGCCCTTTTCTAGTATTCTTGGAAAGAGGCTTGGCAGGGGTAGATGATGCAAATGGCTACAGGTGGTGCAGATGGAATCAGACAAATAGGAACCTGAAGACACCATTGTACATCTGGCAAAAGCATGGGACAGACTGGCTCTTGCCTGTGTGCTATGGAAGGACTCCGTCCCTAACCTTTCATGCTGAGATGAAATGGTGGCTGGTTCAAATGGTGGCGAGAAGTAACTTGCTTGTATAGCCGCTACCTGGCAGCCATGTAGCATCCCGATTGTTACATGTATAGCTGTTACCCAGTAGACAGTGGTTAAGGATGTGTACTGATTCCCCCCTTCACGGCTGAATACACTGGTCTAAGAGGCACACGCTGTTTTAGCCCTTGTTCATTACACTGGTGGGCTGACTCTTGATGCCTCGGACTGGAGAGGTGTGGTGAGGCTCGCCATTCAAGGAGTCTCGTGCGGGGATGCGGGGCTAGGGGCTGGGGCCAAAGAGAGCCAACAGGCGGGCCTGGCGCCTGCTCTGGGGATTGCTGGATGGGGCCCCACCATCAGGTAGGTCACGCCCTGGAGTCCTGGTTAGACCCTGGGGATTGTGGGGACCCAGGGCACTGGAACCCAGGGTGGCTGGACTGCGGCAACTGCTTGAGGGCGGTGTCGCCGTCAGGGCCGCCTCTCGGGAACCTCGGGCTGGGGGCGTCACCTATAAGACCTGGCGCCCACTGCTCTGCCCACAGGAACTCTGCCTTGGTTGCTGCTGCTGCTGCCTGCGTAGGTAGGATTGGAGAGGGGCAATGCCTTGGATTGGGCCTTGCCACGGCTCCGGGAAAGGGTCTACCCCAGCCTCGCCTCCTGCAGGGGAGGGAGTACGTCCTGCTCGGCTGCAGGAAACAGGGTGGGCCAGGCAAGGGACTTCCCCGTCGGGAGCTATCCTAGGAGTAGAGGGTGAGGAGCGGACCGTGGCCTGCTTTGCCTCCCCCGTGTGACAAGAGGCCTGCACGGCGGTTCCTCTGTCCTGTTGGACCCCAGGGAAAATACGAGTTGAGGCTCGCTCTACCCTGTCTCCACAAGGGACTTCCCCGTCTGGAGCTATCCTAGGAGCAGAGGGTGAGGAGTGGACTGTGGCCTGCTTTGCCTCCCCCAGGTGACTAGTGGCCAGCATGGTGGTTGCTTTGTCCTGTTGGACCCCAGGGAAAATATGAGTCGAGGCTCGTTCTACACTGTCTCCATGAGGGGCTTCTCCATCGGGAGCTATCCTAGGAGCAGACGGTGAGGAGCAGACTGTGGCCTGTTCTGTAGGCACAGCTCCACCCTTGACCTGGCAACTAGATTTTATTTTATTTATTTATTTTTTTTTAAAGATTCGCCACACTGGTGTGGCACGGGCTCGGGGTGGAGAGCCCGTCAGAGGGTGGCAGTAAGTAAACAAGGGGATTTCGGCTGGAGACTAGGCGCCTTCTACTGCTACCTTGGCGTGGCGTCGGCTGGGAGGAAGAGGGGCACCGGGGAGGGACACAGGTGAGCCGTTCCTGCTCGGAGCCGCTCAGCGTAGACTGCGGACGCCCGGTAGTCCCATGGGGGCTGGGGGTGTCGGCATCGTCTGCAGCACCTTCCACTAACTCGTATTTCAAGGTCCAAGCAGTTCTATGAGTCACTTTCACAAACACACCTTCAACAGTTCTGTGTTTCAGTGCCAGTGGGACTGAGGGAGTGAGTGAACACCAGGCCTACCTAGTCGGTACACGCAACTGATCGTTTCACGTCCATCGTCCAATACGGATGGAGCAACGTGGCGAAAAATGGTATTGCCACCTCACAGATATAATTTAAAATAGGATTTTGCTTATTAAGATGATGAAATTGATAAAAACACTACTTTAAACTTCTTAATACCAAACTTGGTAATTTCCAGTACCAAATGCCAAATAACATTTTTCCAATAACAAACTAATTTTTCAATACCAAAATTAAGTGGATTTGGTATTGAAAAATACCAGTTGGCAATCCTGCACCCTACAGCAAGTTCCAGAGTTCCAGCTACGTTCAACTTTCCCAGAGTCCTCCGCCCCTGTCCTATTTGTGTACATATTATTTTTTTGTCAAGTGTGCCACTGTCTGTACATATTTGACTCAGTGTATGAAATGAGGTAATATACGTGTAAGGCTTGTTGCTCGGAGTTTTATGCCCTGTTCCCTCCAGTTGCCTTAAGATGCCCAACCCGGTCCAGAAAAGAGGATCCCGCTCTAGGCTCCGTGTCTAAGGGACGAGAAGTCGTGCCTTACGCACGCAACATAACAGCTATGTCTGATAAATAATCCATTACAAGTCCAGCACTTATTGTGGATTAGCAACAGTTTAATACTATACACCAGCCTTAAAAACAATAATAATACAGAAATACTGTATATCATTTTAAAAAGGAGCACAGTTTCATTTCCCTAAAGTCGTTTTAATTCACCCTAAACCTCCGTCCTCAACCTTACTGTAGTATGTCTCAATCTATATCATAAGTGGTGAGATACCGACAGTGATAAGATACTTGTGGAATGCCAAAATGAAGTGTTTTTGTAAACCTTATTCCCCTTGATGGTGGTCTGGTTTAGAATTAACTTGATTTAATTACAGAGTAGATACTCGCAAGGTATGTTTTGCATTTCAACAAATGGAACTGTATTTGTCTTAACAAGGTTATTATGTTTTTGGAATAAGATGAAAAGAATAGGCAAGAATCCGAAGTGTCGCCAAAACCCTTAAAGTATTGCCCACAATTCTGCAGGCAATTCCTCCTACGGGATGGTTGAAGTTAGAATTAGACCGTTTCACTCTGACATATCCCTTTCCCTCCCCCGTTTCTCTCTCTCTCTTTCCCTTTCGTTTTTTTTTTCTCTGGCACGTCCGCGCAGAGGCTCCCATGCATACAGATAAGTAAAAAATGGTTTTGTGGAGGAAACATACACATACAAGACCAGAGTGAACATTCTTTATTGGAGACATTTGATTTGCCCGTATCTTAATATGGTGTCCAACCTCCACGGGCATCAATTACCTCCTGAATCCTTGTTGGAACAGTTCACGAGGTTGCGGCAAACACTAGGGCGCGGCGGAGACTGTCTCATACTGGTGTGCCGTGTCTGCAATACAACACTCTGACGGTTCCTTGTCTCACCCACCCTCCAATTACGACACATTATTGCCCAGACGTTCTCTATAGGGTTAATGTCACATCCCTTTGTGGGCCAATCCAAAACATGGATTTCATGGTGTGCACAAAACCACTCGCGCATTGCTCTACTCCTATGAATGGAGGATCTGTCTTGAACAAGCTTAATTATATTTGGTTCAGGGATGACCATGGCACGAATCTTTGGAAGTAACACATCTTCTAATATTTCAATGTATTTTTCACTGGTAAATCGTCCTTCAATGTCTATCAACTCTCTTGGCCCATGCCTCCACATCCATCCCCAGGAGGACACATTCACTCAGCCACTGCATTAAAGTTTCTGAATATTTTCAGCACAGCAACGGGTATTACTAGGACGCCAGCACAATCTCGAGCCAGCCTCAATTGATGAAAAAAATCTTTTCATCTGCAAAGATGACGTCATCCCAATATTTACCACCCATGCCAAAATGCCGAAGAGAAAATCCAAGGGGTGCTTCTCTGTGTGTTCATTTTTTTTTTTTTTTTAAGCAGGAATATGGCAGCTCAGATTTGCTTCCTGGAGACGGCGTATGGTGGTGACAGTGTAGCTGCATTTGTCCTGTTATTGGACAACAGACGTTATGGGTCTGTCCCGTACTATGGCTACCATCTCGGGGGCGTCCACTTCTCGGTCTGGTTTGTATGGATCCCTCCTCCTCCCATCTTGTAATCCATCTCCGCACTGTGCTCTCTGAAAATCCAGTTTCAGCAGCACAGGCCACTGGTGTCCCGACCTCCCACATACCAATTATGGGGGCGCGAATGGTGATGACATCACCAGCATTTATGGCCATTGCTGGAAAGGAAAAAAGCCTATATTAATTATGAATTATACGTTCACTGAGGATTTCTCTATCTGTAAGGTGGCAAGTATCATAATCAAGGCAATTAATGGGACTCACACATCCATTTCAAATTCTCACACACCACATACTGCATCCCATCACCACACCACACATTTTCACCACACCACACACCTTCACCACACAATATACCTTCACTGCACCACATCTCATTCCTGCACCACACTGCCTCACAATATCTCACACACCACGCAACACCACATCACACCTTGCTTTACCTCAGTTCATACGATATAACATCACACCATATTACACCTCACACATCACACCATACAACACAACACTGCACCCCACCACACATCACCTCATTAAGTTAGCAAATAAATGACATTCATCATCACTTATAATTTGGTCTTCCACGAGAGAAGATGGGTTTAACATAATGAAAAAGAAATATATGAAATCTTTGATGCAACTCGCAGTTAAAGTCATGAGTATACGTGATTTAGAGAAGTGCAGTCTTAAGACTACTAAAATAATAAGTTGAATAACCATACCGAACAAATTTCACAGGAGAACACCCCACTTGTAATGAATTACCTACTGTGCTAAGCCGGAAAGGCTATGTAGCGACCGACCCCTATCGTGGGCCAATGGCACTGAGTCGTCGAAACTCTACCCAGGGTGACCAGATTTCTCTAGCAGGAATATGCTAGACAGCAGCTGAAATTATGCTAGATTGGCAAAAATAATGCTAAATCTTTTGTTGCTCTTAATACGTTCAGTTTCTGTTATATTTTATGATTAATATAGTATTATTTCAAAGTTTTTAACTGTATACAGTATGCACTCTTATAATTATGGAAGAAGAACATTAAAATAAATAATTACTCAGGTTCAAAAAGTTTATTTGACAAATGTTTGTGAAACATAAGCTGAAACTCTTCCTACCACACTTCGCACTTAAGCACTGCAACCTACAGGAGGTACTAAGCAGTAGAGAAATGATGGGCACTGAACCTGCCGCAGCCTGAACAGACGGCATCCACAGACTCAGCTGAATAACTGACTTTAGTCAGCCACGGCGCCACCCTGGGTCCCTGCCCCAGCGCCTGTGGATCTGTACAGTACATGTCTACCCTCCTCCAAAGCCCGTGATTTCCTGCTCTAGGTTTGTTAAAAGTATGGACTTTCACAGTTACCATTAATCATATTATATTAAACATGTATCCTGGTCTTCAATCCAGAAACTACCGCTAGCCGCGAGTGGTCAGTTATTATAATCATGCTAAAAATTGTCCTAAGCTTATTAGATTATGCTAAAAATATGCTAGATTTGATAACGTGCTAAATTTTATGCTAAACAATTTTCTGGAAAAATATGCTAAAATTAGCATAATTATGCTAAATCTGGTCACCCTGGCTCTACCACTGAGCCGCGACGGATGCTTAGAGTACTAAAAGTTTTTTTTTTTTTTTTTTTACAGATTCCAGATTCCATCATTGAAACTACATAGACGGTTGTGCACATCGATTATTATTATTATTCTTTTTCTACTATTATTATTGTTAGCAGGTGTAGCATTAAGTATTAGTAATTTATTCAGTACTATATACATTGTGTCGATACCATCATCTGGTTGGAGTTATCACAACAAACTCGTAAGTCACGTGCAGCTGAAACGTACAAATGCTAAGTAAGTATGATTCATTTCCACCGTGGCTAAACTCGAATGGATGTTGTTCGTAGTTAGGCATTAACAGTCTGTGTTTTAATTCAGCAGAATTACCAATAGTGCAAATCACACCTCCTTGAGCAATTACACTGACATGGCTTCTATTATTTAGTAATATATTTTTGTTTTGGTTGAACTGGAGTCTACTTAGCCCTCTAAACACTACTAAGAAACATATCTCACATATTTATTGAAGTAGTCTGTTTCCTGGCATAGTTTAGAGGAATCAGTAGCCCTCCAGTTCACCCAAAACAAATGAACCCCTTAATGCCATTTACTTAAGCAGCCATCATGAACAGTAATAATGCAAATTAAATAAGCGCAAGTTTTTGGTTGTTTATCGAATACAGAGTCCTTCTTCTTTCTTTAATTTATGGCTATCGGCCATATGTGGCCATTAAGCCAAAGCGTCTCTGTTATGAACGAGACTCATTTATACAACACAAAATACACACAAAAGAAAAATAAAGCTATATACAAATAAGCAATGAATACAACAGGCAAAACGCAAAACACAAATCAGGAGCAGGAGGCCAGGGAGGCAGTGGCAGACGGTAGCTGAAGGCTGGCTAAATGGCAGATATACTGTATATGAGTCGGAGTTGAAGTTCGAGTTTGAGTCGGAGTCCGAGCCAGGACAGGCGGAGAGATGTGACTGCACGACCCCGAGGGTGCAGAAGAGGATTCGACACTCCTCGGGGCCGGTAACAGTCCCGGCGCAGCTCGGTGAAGGAGAGCAAGGCCTGCCGGAAGTTCCCCTTGACAAACTCCTGCTCACACTGGCGCCGAGTCCTCATAGTGGTGCAGCTGGTTTTCTAAAAGCTCCAAACTGCCCCGTTGATGGAGGAGGGGCACAGCAGGAGTCGCCACAGAAGACACAGGGGCGTTAGGAGCAGAAACCTCAGATGACAACGAGATTACAACATCCCCAACTTCCATGGGAACCTCGGGTAGTGGCTGGGTGGCAGACTGGAGGGAGGTGGCACACCCCGACAGCTGGATCCTTGTCGGGGGAGTGGAAGGCTGCAGCTGCAGTACCCGCGGGACCAAGGAGGTGGGGGACGAAGAGGGCCCAGGATGACTATGATGACGACGACGACGACGAGGAGCCCCCTTCCCAAGTCTCCTCTGCACCACGGGTGTGGAGGAAAAAGAATCGGGAATGGAGATGGCAGGGAGCCAATTGGCCTGGAAGATGGCGGGCAGGCGCTGGGCTAAAACTGCCAAATCTGTTCCCGAGAAGGCTTTGGCAACCTCCACACACATGGTGATGATGAAGCAGAGAAGAAGGTAGGAGCAGCAAGTGGAGGCCGACGCCAACGCCGATCACGGGGAAGGGCGTGGGGAGAGCCCTGCACTGCCTGGCCAGCAGGGCCTGTGACAGAAGTAGCTGCAGGGCCCTTAGCATCATCTCATCCTCTCCTACAACAAACTCCACCTCCTCACCAGCAGCACCAGACGGCACAGGGTGGGCAGGGTTTGGGGCCACAATGGAGGAGCGGTGGAGGAACACATCCTCCTCCGTGTCCCGGCGAGTTACGAAGCCGTAGCCCCTCCGGACGTGGAACCACTTAACCCGCCCTATAACCTTGGCGCCATGGTCCCTCAGCTGCTTCCTTCTTCACACAAATGATGGAGGAAGTCGCTGCTACCTCGAAGGCTGGGTTGTTTCTCCGGTATCTGATCTTGTTGCCCCTCACTCTTCAGCTGCTGCCTTCATACTTTGGAAGGTGCAGCTGAGGGCGTGGTGATCTGTTGCTAGGCTCACTCCGATCGTGTCTGGTGCTCGTCTACAGGGTCCAGTCAAAGATGCATCTTGCAGGTGATTCTGACAGCTCATCTGATGCAGCTGACTTCTACGATGCAGCACTGGTAACTCCAGTATGCTCCTCCATACCTCACCTCAACAGCTCGCACTGTTACCAGAATGGGCAGCATCGTCAGCTCACTGATACTCACTGATTCGGGATTAACACGGAACGTGGCCACGAAACAACTAAAGTACGAGATCCCTGAGTCCTCCAGTGGATCTTCATGACTTTTGTCAGCGTCTGTATATAACATATATATAGCCTTAACCCCTAGCCGCCGGGGATTCCCGGCCGTCCGGCCTTGGCCCACTCCTCTTTACGGGGGATTTCCAAGATTTTGGCAAAAATGCCCTTATTTCAAACCCTAATATCTGCCAATTTATAATAGCTAGAGCAGCAAATAAAAACTCATAAGACTCAACAACTCTTTCTAATAAAGATATCCCGAGGTCTCTAGGTGTCCCATTGATGAATGAGTTGAAGACGAGTGGTTTTTCACGTCTGGCGGGGCAGATTCGACCGCGCGCCACTGGCCGTGGCAAAAAAAAAAAAAAAAAAAAAAAAAAAAAGATTCGACCGCGCGCCACTGGGCGTGACGTTGGCCTTGGTGGCTAGTGGTGGCAGCACTGACCGGAGTGGTGATTGTAACACAGCCCGGGCGTCCTTGGAGGGAATGTGGAATATTCCACTCGTTTTTCGACTTCTCCTTACTCACCGTCCATGTGGCTCCCCAAAAGGTTTTCCGCCCGTTTCATAGTGTCACTATGCCCCGTAGGTGTGTGGGAAAGGAAGTATCACTTCGTTTGTCTGTACTCACTTCTTCAGTCAATAATAATTTCCCTTTACAATGACATTTATAATTGCACTTGACATCACGATTAAGAGCAATTGCACTTTGACAAGGAAATGCTGTGGCTGTTTCACGCATTATCGTTGAGTATGAGGTTATTATCTGTATTTTAATTCAGACTGACTTGTACTAATCAGGGACATCGTGAAAATCTTATGTTAAACACAACTTACATTATTTGTACTTCACAAATACAGTGATGCTCATATTCAGCACAATTTTCCTGAGTATCGAGTGAAATTATTTTATTAGACCCAACCATGTATATTTCTTTCTGGCGCACTCACAAGTGATTTTCTTTCAGGTAACAGGTAGGATAACTCAAGGTATTTCCAATAGTTCTTTCACCAATATTCAGTACACAATAACACTTACTGCACTATACTTGTAGAACTTATTATAAAACACTTATATCATAGCACTTACTGTAAATCACTTATAATATCCAACATTTCACTTATTTATAAAAATACACACTTCTGCGTTCCTGTACACTATTTACACTTTCCCACACACCTGCTACAATATTCACGCTCGGAGTGATACTCGGAAAAACATTTAGGGCATAGGGGGACCTTGCACTCTGCACATTGGTATGAGACCTCTTTTCGTGCTGGGAGACGGCGTTTGGTCGTGTGACAGACGTGACACCGCCTGTAGGCCTGACGACCTGCTATGATATGGCCAATCTCTACCAGCCTGTGCCGCAGGAAATACTCAGCACAGCTGAGCCTCCGAAGTAGCTGCTGTCCCCTGCCAAGCACCTTGCACCTGTGCAGTTGAATATTCAAGGAGTTCGCATGCCAGCTCTCTCTCAAACTCTCGTAGAGATGTTTCCTGACGAGCTCCTTGAACAGTATGTAACTGTTCAGGATGGCGATATCAAGAAGGTCCATAAACGCCTTCTTGTGCCACCTGCAGGACTTACGTAGGCAATCATGAAGCCTTACCAATTTGTATGTCTGATTTATCAACAAGCCTCATGTTGATATAATCGTTGACAGCATCTGGCTTTATCACTGGTTCCCTGGTCCTGTAGTCTCTTTTTCCAGTTTCCTCCAACACACCCTTATGTACTGTAGACTAGTCATGCCAGAGAAGGGTTAACATGTTGCCACATTTCTTGGTAAGAAGGGCTCATTTCTCAGTACTTGCTGGAAATACAGGGAAATTCATTCTGTTGGCCCTAACAGTTCCACAGGACCCAGTACCGTGGTCAACGCTGGGGCAGTGTAATAATTATCGGTATACAGAATGTGGTGCCTGCTGAAATACCTTTCCATAAGCATTTTCACGACAGATGCCGAGAACCCATGAGGATCGTCACTAGGTATATCAACATCTGTTGCCGAATAAACTATCACATCTAGCACATATCCAGTTTTGCAGTCGCAAAGGGCAAAGAATTTGAAGCCAAATCAGTGACGCTTTGATGGCACATACTGAATAAATGCCAGCCTGCCCCTGAATAACACCAGCGACTCGTCAATAACCACTTACTGGAACGGAAGAAGAACCCTGGAAAATGACTCCTTGATCATTGTTAGAATTGGCCTTATTTTCCATAACTTGCCATTCGGTGCAGGCCCATAATTTCTTTTGAAATGAAGGAACCTTAGGATGGCCAGGTACCTGTTACAGGCCATGTACTTACTGAAGACAGGTGTGCCCACGAGTTCATCAACCAACCAATAGTCATGGAGCACATGTTTTCTTACGTGCGCCATCAACATGGTAAGGGCTAGCCACACAAACATCTCCCCCACCACCACAGGTATCCAGTCACATATGTGCATGCTCTTGCTGGCAACCACATCCAGCTACTGAACACACATGGTCTGGTGGAAATTGATTTTCTACATCAGGTATTGCATGATAACAGTTGTGAAAATGGCCCTGAATAAACCGCTAATAGTCCAGGGCCTGGGGAGAAGCTCCTCCTCCTGCACACCTGCTCCCTCCTCATTGAACACTGGCACAGATGGCTCAAAGCTGGCACCATCTTCCAACAGAAAGGTATCGACTCTACCCACACGTGGTGAAGCCGGCCGTCTGGCAGTTGAAGGACGTCTTTTCATCCCTCATGCACGCCCACAGGCAGGGGGTGAGGGGGAAGGAGAGGGAGAGGTGTGGGAGATGGGGGAATATGCGGGTGATGACTCACCTGACGCGGAACTTTCCTGGTGAGACGCTCGGTGCTGAGTATCTCCACGTGGGGCCCGTGTGGGAAATACCACTACCAATGGGCCCGGTTGTAGAGAATCAGCCCTTGAGGTGTAGGGGATCGTTGCAGGGCAAGACATCGGCGAGCAGGTGGCGAGAGTGTAGGAGAGACAGCTCCTCGGTGTTTGTTCTGCTGATGACCGCCAGCTCCACGGTCACCTTCCCGATGGACTGGGTCATTAATTGCCTCCTCCTCAGCGAATTCGTCACTTTCATATGCCGTTCCCGCTTCCTAAAGGAGTTTCAGAGCCTTCTCTGGAATCGGAGAGTGGGTAGGGGTCGGAAGGCAAGAGAGGTTGCTCTCCACATGGTAGCTCTTCCTCTCCTCCAAGGATGTGCTCTCGCTAAGTGTCCTTGAGGACACAGTATCGTTCAAGGCACGTCCAATAGCACTATCACTTAGCCCTTTCCCCAGCACTAAGGGCAGAACTTTTGCAAGGGTTGATGAGGCGATCGGCCCTTCATGCGGTGCTACGGAATTGGATGATGACGAAGAAGACATGGCTCCTCATGCCACCACTGCCGTGTACAAACTGAACTGCACAATCGCAGGGTACCTGGGGGTCCTACCTACCCGGTGGGTATAATAGAAAATAGTTGCGAGTCAAAGGAGGACGGGAAGGTGGGTGCAGTATATGCTGTCAGCAGGCAGCATTCTGTGCCCTGAATCGTGATGGCTATACACATCATCTGACGGTTAGGGGTTGATGACCAGGGGCTTCAGCCCCAGTGGTCAGTAGGTAAAAAAAAAAAAAAACTAGAGGAGGGGACTTTTATGCATGGTTGCAGAGGGTGTAGACACATTTTACTCTGCTCTCTCCTCTAGCTTTGGAGGGCTGCCCCACCGTCATTAGTTTTTTTTTTTTTCTCCCTTCTGGTGTGTGTTAGGATAGTTAGTTTCTCATTTTCCTCCCCTCCCTGATGGCTAGGAACAGTAGGTATCTGTTCATACTTACTGAGATAACCTTTGCTTACTCGGCCACGGAAGGTTCCTCCCACTGATTGCTCTGGGACGTGAATAAACACGGTCGAGCCTCCTGGAGTGGTCTGAGAGGCAATCTTAGTGTTAGGCTTGTTTTGTCCCTAGCTCGTTTTTTTCCTACCCATTTCCATCGTTAAGGGGAAGTGGTTCCTATGGTGGATGCCCCTACTGCCTTCCCCCCCTCATGGGTGGTGGTGGTCCTGACCGATCCCCGACGGTCTCACTTACCAACGAAACGAATGACCGCCCCTGGGACTAGAACACCACTTGACATTCCCGTACATAATGCTACCTATGTACTCCTACACGCGACTGGTTCTATCTCATTGGCTAGTCTCAATCCATTTCTTTTCAAAAAAGTCACTGACAGCTGTACTAAGTTGAACAAGTTAAAAAAATTGCTTCTGGAGACCTCTTTTTCAAGACAATCAATTCAAACCAAGTTAAAGATCTGCTTAATCTAAGTAAGTTTCATTTCTACGATGATGAGCCAGGGATCCCTAATTTCGTGAATTCCTGCAAGGGTGTTATCACTTGCAGGGACCTCATGGTAATGGATGAGGACGATATTGTACGTGAACTTACTGGACAGGATATCACTGATGCCCGATTTATTACCAGATTTAAGGAAGGCATCAGGAAGAAGACCGCTACAATGGTCTTAACTTTCGGCAGGGTCACACTCCCCTCGAGTGTCAAAGTTGGATACGAAATTTTAAACGTCAGACCTTACATCCCCAGTCTCCTTCGATGGTCTAAATGCCAGATTTATGGGCATACAGACAAGGCTTGTTGGGCTTCTCAGTCATTGTGTGGTAGGTGTGCAGCTCAGGGTCATGATGATGGAACATTGCACGTCAGTCTGTAAGTTGCTTTCGTTGTAGAGGTGCTCACTCCACTTCCTCCATGTCGAGGGAGGAAGAGAAAGAGGTCTGCACAGTGAAAGCCACAGACGGCATATCCTATTACGATGCTAGGAAGAAGGTAAGGGAGTTGCATGTGATTTCCAAGCCTAACGTCTCCCATGCATTGGCGGTTATGTCCCCGCCTGCGATGTGCGCGGTGGAGACTCAGACTGACCCTGACCCCAGCGCTCCTGTCACACACTGCACAATCGTCTGCTCCTATTGTACGTTTCGACTTTTCTTCAGACATCCCTGCTTCATCTTCGTACTCTTAGGCTGCTGCCACTTCTCAGTCACTACGGTCTAAACAGAAGTCTGACGACAAGTTTGAAAAAACTAACTTGATCACCCTTACCAAGTCACGACCTCTTGTCTTACCTGCTCCTGGTCCAGCGAGGGAGAGAAAGGTTAGCTCTCCCTCGGTGGAATCTGGGAGCCTAGTTATTGACGAAAATATGGAGGTTTCCGCAAGCAAGCACCAGGATAGGTCCTCCGGTAATCGCTCGCCTATTCACGCACAGCAGAAAAAACTAAGCATACTGGCAACCCTGGTAAATCTTAAACCACCGCATTCACTGTGTTACAATGGAATTGTGGGACTCTTGGGAATAAATTACATAATATAGGAATTTCGCCTTCTATACACAGGCCAGATGTTATCTGTTTACAGGAGACGCACTTGGTGGTTCTCTCTGATCCTCCATAGTTCAAACACTATCACTTGTATAGAAGTTTGCCATATACACATACAGATCACACCCACAAATGGAAGTGATTCTAAATTATACTCTGGAAGCTGTCATTTCCAAAGTAAAATTTAATAACATGTATCTGTCTATTTGCTCTCTCTACTGTCCACCACATGGCCCCATTGATAGTGATGCTTTGAATTCACTATTTGAACATCTGGGGAATAAGTTAGTGTTGGGCGACTTTAACGCCCATCACTATCAATAGGGTAGCGTGAGGGTGAATGGTCGTGGGGAGCAAGTAGCCGACCTAATAGTAGTCCAACCTCTGTCTTCTGAACGATGGTAGAACGACTCGTGTAGATGATCGTACTGGTAACTTTTCGGCAATAGACTTATCTCTGGCCTCTCTAGGTATACATCAAGACTTCTCGTGGGACCCTTATGACGATTCCTTTAGCAGTGATCATTTACCCATCTGTCTTTCTTATACACGCAACATCATTTTATACCCTCCACCTCCAAATTTTTACTATAAGAAAGCAGATTGGGGATCCTTCTCAAGGATAGCTGATTTAAATATATCTGTGGAGACCATAGATGTTAAGGTCGAAAATTTAACCAATTCCATATTACACACGGCTGAGGCTGCTATTCCCAAGACTTCTACAGTTCATGCAAAGCAAAGAGTACATTGGTGGACGCCGGATTGCCGACAAGCATCAAGGAAACGCAAAAGGAGATACAGGACTTTTGATACTCAGCCTATGGAGGAAAATTTTGTTGCATACAAACAGGCACGGGCTGAGGCAAGAAGAATTATTTGAAGGGCTAAACGTGACTCCTGGCGATCTTTTGTGGCCACAGTGAATCGATCTACTCCACTTAGTAAGGTCTAGTCCACCATCAAAATATTAAATAATAAACGCCCTTACATCCCTGTTACCACTCTGCAAGTGAATAATACCATCTACGACGATCCTATGAACGTAACCACCATCCTTGCCAGGAGTTTCTCTCATGTAAGTAGCTCAGCCAATTACGATCAGCGTTTTCAGTATCATAAACGCACGGCTGAGCTGCGAATATTAGACCTTGCCACAGAAGACGTAGACTCCCCATGTAACCAAGAGCGTACGCTTGATGAACTGCTCCTTCCCCTTAAATCCTGTAAAGTCACCAGTCCTGGACCAGACACCATCATGTACGGTAAGATCCAGCATCTTAATCAGGACAACGTGATTAAGCTGTTAGCACTGTACAAGGAGCTTTGGAGATCCCAAACGTTCCCAAACTCATGGCATTTTGCGAACGACATATCAATACCCAAAGAGGCTGATTGTCATATGATCCTGCTTCATTTCGTCCTGTTGTGTTGAATTCTTGTCTATGTAAGGGCATGGAACGAATGGTTAACAACAAGCTTCTTTTTGTTTTAGAGTCGAAGAATTTGTTAAATGATCAACTGTGTGGCTTCCGTAAATACAGAAGTTCACTAGATCATTTAATGGATTTGGAGCATTGTAGTGCAAAGGCATTTGCCAATAAAGAATTCATGATAGCGGTGTTCTTGGACATCCATAAAGCCTATGACATGACATGGCGATATGATATACTAATGAAGCTCTATGCTTATGGTTTAAGAGGTAATCTG
>JAGKTI010016728.1:0-19160 GCA_018397915.1 Birgus latro
AAGGCATCCCTCCAGCCAGTGCTACCACATAAAGGCATCCCTCCAGCACCATGTCAGAGTAGATTGTAGGTAGCAACAATATGTCCATATAAGCATTTTTTTCTTTTTCCCAAAGTTCAACATGGAAAAATTATCTTTTAAAGTTCTAGTTATTGCCACATGTAAAGCTGATTGGACAGTTTCTTGTTGTAGCTATGCAAAAAGTTGCAGTATTGTTAGAGCACATCCACGAATTAAAAAGAGGATAGCATGTTGATGTTGGTTTGGCTTCAAGTTCATCTGAAATGAGACCTCTGTGGACTGCAGGCTTAAGTTGCCCACCTCCAGTGGTCTGCTACTCTTTTGGGAGATAGGAAAGTAGTTTAAGGATGTTTGTATAATCCGGCAACTGAACCATGGGGTTATATCAGTGTCACCACATGAAGGCATCCCTCTCCAACATCGAGGAGTGCTTGAATAGTACTAGACATATGCATATTGTACCCACTGGTATTGACAACCAAGATATGGATCCAGATCACTTTTTGCATTACAGTTTGACATCCATTATGGTATTTATTGCATGAATTTACCTCAATGTACTTGTATGTGTTTCTTGCTGGCCATAGGAACCTGTTTCTTTTTATGATTTAGTCTGTGTTCAGTGTTAGTGTTTAACAGGATTTTCTTTTGTGTTTATTGTGTGTACCTTGAGTCATCAGTGTATTGTCTTGATTGTTTTTATTCTTCATATACTGTACATTCATTTTAGTGTTAATATATTTGTGCATATTTCTTGTACTTTATTTTCCATTGTGGCTTTCTTCTTTAATATGTTACTTTGTTTTTGGTGTTGATGTATTGTCTTTATGTTCTTACTTTACAGTTCATATTTTGTGTAGTTTTAATACAGTATTCGTATTCTCAGTTACAGGTGTTATACTGTATATATTTGGAATGCGTCTATGCTTTTCTGTGTCATGTGAGTCATCTTTTATTCTTTGATCATAATGATTTCATTGAGAGAAAATTGACCTTCCTAATTTCAGAATGGGTATTAATGGATCCTTTGCTTTTAATATTATTAACCAGGGCATGCTGATGACTTGGTGTTGATTGCAAAGAATGAAAGGGAGGTGAAGGAAAGATTTAGGAAGTGGAGGGATGGAATGGAACATAAGGGTTTCTGAGTAAATGTGGATAAACAAAAGTGATGATGTCTAGGGCTGGTGACAGCACTGTCAAAGAAGAGGAAGAATAGCCATGTGTGGTTTGCCACAAGGCACATTGAGGAATAGGATGTTAAGCATGAAGGTAAAGAAGTTAGTGCATGACAGTACAGTACTTCATTATAATTCCCACCTAAACATTTCGAAGTGAAGCTTGAACTTTGCTGAAAGAACACAAGTCAGATTGAGAGGTGTGGAAGTGAATTATTCGTAAGGAGTTATATGGAGAAGCAGACGAACCAGTGAGCAAGTTCGGGAGTGTTGTAATGTTGATGTGGATGTACTGGAAAAGTGTTAGAAATACACTGAGGTTGTTTTGCCATGTGAAGAGAATGGAAACTGAGAAATAGATTTGGAGGGTGTATGTGAGAAATAGATTAGGAGAGTGTATGTGAGGTGGAGGAAAAGACCAAGGATGAGGTGGAGTGATAAGATAGAGACACTGGTATATCAATGAGGGTAGTGCGAGTTGGAGGAAGGGCATCCTGATAATTGAGAACAGGATAACATGAAAGAGATTTATTCATGGCCACCCTCTCTGGGATTAAGACATATGGTTAAAGGCAGATACATAGATTCTTGCTTCCTTCACACACTTAAATTCAAGTTAAGAGGAAAGATCTGCCACGTTGAAGAGATTACTGAAGTCCACAGCCAAAGCCTTAAGTTTAAAAGTATCTCATAATCTGATAAAATTAGAGATAGCAAGAAAAAGAATAAAAAGTATGTCATTGCATGGAAAGAGTTAATGGAAATATAGCACAGGTGATGTTGATATTAGGTGTGAAAATTATGATAAAGTATTTTTATTGCAGATTGTCTTTCTCTTAGCCTTCACTCTAAGAATGCTGAGACTGAAGAAGTTATCAGAAGTAGCTCTCTCTAGGTGGCTGTGCTCACTGTATATTCCACCTAAGAGAAAGAACCCAGACCCTGAGAAGGTATGGCAGTACCTTCTCCCAGCTGCCCCACTCCTGATGAAGGTGGCTGATATGAGTTGCTACCACCTCTGCCCATTTCTAACACAAATATTCCTACCCATATTAGTCAGCAAGAGTAGGATCTGCATCACTAGCAACAACGTGATGGAAGTTGTGGAGTACTGTCAGAGTGGAGGTGATGATAAAGAGAGCCTCGATAGAACCTCATTTACGCAGGTCCGAGTGGACGATCTTGAGGGTCAGCATTTTCTCACATTCCTACCAACCCTTGGAAGTCTGAGGAATTTAAGGGTCTTGGTTTTTGGATCGGTAGTTAGTGATGACATTTTAAGCGTGTTGGGTATAAACTGCAAACACCTACAGATCTTTGACTGCAGGGAGGACACAGAAAATTTAGTGACAGATGTTGGCTTAGCATATCTAAGCCAGTGCAGGAAACTGAAGAATGTATATTTCTCAGTGTTTGCAGATGAATATGATTACAGTGACGAGCGGTTGGGGTTTACAGGCCGAGGCCTTTCAATCTTGCTGATGCTGCCTGAGATAGAGCTTGTCCTGTGTTCAAAGTACCTTTTACGAGATGCCCTACACTTCCTATACCAGGCACGGTACCAGAAGTTGTCCCTCCATGTTAAGATAATGCTCCTGGATCACTTGGAAGTTGGGGCCCCAACTCTTCAGATCCTTCCTATTCTTTGCCCAGAGTTAGAAGTAGTGTCTGTTTGGGTGGATGCAGGAAACGAAAGGGCTGTGGGCCATTCGTTAGCATCTCTTAATCACCTGAAGACCTTGGTGGCCACATTGGAAAGTGATGCCAGTTTATATGGGTTATCTATCCCAAGCTATGGACACCAGTTGTCATTCCTTTCCTTGACAACAGCCCTCTTGGACTGTCATGATGTAATATTACTTAATAAGTCTTGTACACAGCTGAAAACCCTAGTATTAAAGATGCATAGCTTTGGGTTTGATGGTGCAGATCAGGACCAGCTAAGACAGTCTTTATTTCCCACAGTTGAAAAGCTGGAGTTACATCACAAAATATCAGTCAGACTGTTTAAATACTTGAACATCAGCATGAAAGGCCTGAGAGAGGTTCACTGTGGCTATGCAAAAATCCACAACCTAGAAGAAGCAATGAATGTTGTTATGGCTGAAGGTGGATGGCAGAATTTAGAGTATCTGGCTTTACCTATGTGCTGTGGAGTGTCATTGGAGGCTGCCAAAGTGCTTGTATCCACACTGAAAACCCTGAAGCAGCTTGTAGTAGATGTAAGAGTGCATAATGAAAGAGAGCTGATTCATCATATTCAAGAAAACGCTCCAGACCTCCGGTGGCAGCTGTTCCCCAAGACCTCACCCAGCACCTCGGGATGTTTTGCACAGAGTGTATGGGCAACTGTTAATAGGTAGAGGAAAAATAATACTGGGTGGTTCACATATAATGCTTCTCTTCCATTCACCTGGTGATTTCTCATGTGTTGTGGTGAAGGCTTGTAGATATTATATAGGCATTAGTATATATCTCAACACAATGTACAGGATGTAGTGTCTGATGGTAACGTACACAGTTTCTCACTAGGAATGTCAGTTCACAGTAAGTAGTGTCTGATTTCACGTGATATCTGTACGCAGTCTGTTGTCCCAGACTATCAAGAATCCTAACATATGATGTTTCTCAAAATATCCTCGTAGTGCAAACAACCAAGAAACTCATGATGTATTCAAACACGTGGAAGTCCACAGGATACTTATCAGACACTACTGCCTTACCTAAACATCCTTTCCCACCTGTATATAATGGCAGAGAGAAGCCCTTCACGGCAGAGAAGGGGATAGAGAATGCCCAGGAGCACAATCAGGCAGAGTAAGGAGAAAGGGGAGACTGGCTGTCACACTAAGATCATTTGTAAATCACTATGAAGATAACTGTACAATAAAACTCAGTAACCCAAGATATCTGGCTTCACCTCACAAACATAACTCTCTGTATATATGGTATTTTTGTATCACTTTTGTATATGACTTTATGTATTACAGTACAGTATATATTATTTGGTGGTAGGTGGAGTGACCATCATCCACTCACTTGATGTAGTGCTGCCTACTGCTTCCTTCACCTTTATCATTCTTTTCTGTGTCTGCCCTCCTCTCTTCCTGTTTCTCCCATCTTTCCTGTCACTTTGTATTATTATTTTTTTCTCCTTCAGATGGCTTTACTTTGAGTGACAAGCCTAATGGTTTTCCTGTAAGCCAGGAAACCATTTACACTGCTGGGTGGTAACCACATAACCAACCCATACGTGTTCCCTATATGCCAACACGTGGGTTGGCAGTGGGTTAGTGACCCTCCCCGTAAAGCAACTAACTCAAGACAAATGTCCACCCCTTGTGAGTTTATGATGCCTGGCTGTAGATAGACAGATAGACATTTTTTAAAATTGCATTCTCCATCCTCATTGATAAGGAAGATTTCTCTTGGATTCCCAGGTGCTGTAGTAATGCCAGGGTGGAAAAAAAGAGTACTGGTATCTGAAAAGAACCATGATTTTTTTTTTATTAATGTAAAATTATGGTCAGTATTAACATTTGAATTATTAGTCAGATAATTATGAAACTTAAATAATGTAATAAAGAGTTTGTTGGGTGCCAAATATGGTGCTATTGGGGTTTTAAAAGTCATTGTTTATTGGAACATTGTTTATCATATGACAAGACTCGGTGGCGGGTGGTTGCAAGCATCATCCACTGGCTTGATGTTGTACTGCCCACTTTACCATTATCATTCTTTTTCCATGTTTTCCTTCCTCTCTTCCTGTCTCTCCCTTATCTCCTGTCACTGTTTATTTTTATTCTTTCCACTTCAGGTAGTTCTTCACTGCATAACAAGCCTAATGATTTCCTGTAACCCAGGAAATAATTTACAGTGCTAGGTGGTAACCATATAACCAAATAATAGGGTGATGTGGAGCCAACTATGGTGTCCCTGTTAACAAATGGAAACACAAAAGTGGCATCCATCCAGGAACCAAACCCACACTCTTCCCTGTGCCTTACTGTGGTGAGATGCTGTCTGCCGCAAGGGAACATCAGTTCACTGCTTGGGATGGCCCTGCAGGGACGGTTGCTTGCCTGCGGTTGATGGGTCTGCTTGACCAGGCAGACCAGGGTTACTCAGTAACAACAACATGAAAGGTTATTTATGTCTGCAGCAGTGCTTGAAGTAGCTGTTTACTCTTTTCATTAGGTGTGGAGAGGGACACCTTTCTTGTGGTGGCACCATTGTTCCCTAGGAAGGGTGGACTGCTGGAGAGCAATAACTATTAGCATGGACTCTGTAGGGTTCACATTTCGGATGATCATGGGGCAAAAAAGAAACGCACCAGTATCACTCCACTAAAATATATATTCCAGATTTTCCAACATCTACAGAAATAATCCTACATATATATATTTTACACAAAACATGTACAACTCTGTGAAGAATATAATTTCAAACATATTCCACATTCAACTATGCAGTTTTACCAAATTGTCTTCACCTTGTATTGGCACAGATTAGGGGTCGTATTCTCATCAGCTTTGTAGACTTTCTTTCACCTCTTTCTCAGCTATTTATATTGCAGATTACAGCTTATTATCTAGGTAGTGTTCTTTTTATTATATTTCTTCTTCTGTCAGACAGTTTTATAGAGCTTCAGAAAGATCCCATACTGAAGGGGTAATGAGAGCAAGATTTTTTTCCCACCAGTTTGAAAAATTTCCCCAAAGTTGAAATCAATTGTCTGGCAGTAATGCATACATCGTTGGATTAATATGGTCAGTGATTTATTCATATTGTTTTGTTCATATTCTTCGTTCAGAATATTAACCTACATCGTAATATTCTCTTCTCTGTTATCATTTTTATATCAACATGGATTGTATATAAAACATACAAGAATATTTTAACCCTTCCATTGATGAGTCTTTTTTTATTTTTTTTATTTTTATTTATTTTTTTATCAGGCCTGTACCAGATGTTTTTATTTAGCTTAAAGATTAAAGGAATATCTAAACCCTCCATATTGAAAATTATGTTACAACCCCAAAAGAATCATGTCGATAACAAAAATGTAATAAGCGTATCATTGGATTGAAGAGGTTAATGTACCAAATATTGTACTGAAAGAAGAAAGAAATAACGTGTTTCCAACGTGTCAGCAGTTGGGTTGGCAGAGGGTTAGTGCCCCTTCCTGTAAAACAACTGACTCAAAGACAAACAGCCACCCCTCATGGGAGTGTGACATCTGGCTATAGATAGATAGACAGGTGGAAGAATAGTTAGCCAGAAAGTCTCCCAAGCCAACAATGTACCAAATACAGAAATAAATAGGTAAGAAAGATTAACCAGAAACCCTCCCAGGCCAGTGAGAATACAACCCCTTAAAGTCATTCACAAAGTATCACAACACAGTCTTCAAGAACAAGGATGTTGAACTGGGTCAAGTAAAGGCCAACGTCATTATACACTCGGAACATTTAACATGCACTTATTTAGCTAGCACTTTGATTATCAGTGATCTACATGGTATAAGAGTAGTTTTGAACCTCAGAAAAGGAAGCAATGTACAAATTTTCCCCATTTCTTCACTGCCTAGTTTTTTTTCTCTCTCTCTTATTTACAGAAAAGAACACAGTGTACCAATTTCTTCCATTTTTTCCACCACCTGTTCATTTTTTTTTATCACTGAACCTCAGAAAAGAAAGTGGTGTACAATTTACCCTTCATTTTTTTCACTGCTTGTTCATTGTTGTGTATTCTGAACATCACAAAAGGAAGTGATGTATAAAGTTCCTTCATTCACAATTTTTTACTGCTATACTTGTTAATTATGTATAATTAAATGTTAAAAAGGAATTGATGTACAGATTTTCTTTTCTTTCAGCATCACAGAGAAGGGCACTGATTTCCAAAGTTAGTTTATGTTAGGTTAACTCTTCAAATCTTGATGACATCCTTTTTTAGTTACGGTAATTCTTCCTGTTACGAGACAGTTTATTCTGCTTAGGGAATAACTCTTCCACTGAAGAGGTTTATTAAGGCTACATTTAACTGATCCATTTAAAAAGGTGTGTGTCGTAAGCTGAGGAAAATCACCAGTAGACAGCAACAAGTGGATGAAAAATATGTCCTCAGGCTTAGTGGGTTGATTAGGTTTGGCAAGGTGTTTGTATCATACTTCCTTCAGCCTACAAGCCCTCATCTCCTCCTGTTGCATTGAGTTTGGCCCAAAATTCCAAGCTTGCCCTTTTTATCTGGAGTCTAGTTCTTTGGGGAGGGCTGAAAGTGTTATAAACCTACTAGTGCACTTGTTGATACATGTGCTTTGCAGTTAAAAATCACCCAAAATTTTAAGAATTGATAGGTTTCCTTTTTCTGAGGCTAAACTACATCATTACCATCTATGCTTATGTTCCACAACATTCTTCTCAAGGAGGCAAAATTTACAATACACTTACATTATGACTGTAATAGTGTTGCATGCTGTGTCAAGCCTGGGACAAGACCCATGAACAGACTTAATAATAGCAGCTCCCTTTGTAATGCAAGTTTTAATGCATACCTTTGGAAAAAACAAGAACATTTTCTTTTCCTTTCTCCAGAAACAAACAGCTGTTTGTGATGATTTTCATCCTAACGTGAGATTCATTTTTGCAGAAAGAATGAGATGTGGAAAAATTCTACATTCTCATTAAGAAAAAAAAAAATGGCATCCCATATTACCCTCTTCAAAGTGTTGGGACTCACGGCTAGGCTACCATAGTACTCCCTGGGAAAAATAAATCATCAGTTGCAACAGGGAATTGATTTTAAGTCTGTTTTTGAATCCTGCCACTGACTTCCAACCATCTGAGCCAAATTTCCTGGTTAGAAGCAGTCGACACAACAGCTGTCACATAAGTTCAGTGAGGAAACTTTTATATATGTGTATGTGTTTGTTTATGTATGTGTATTTGCATGTATGTGTATATGTGTGTATTTTATTGTGGAGTTGGCCTATACATACCAAAGTTGGGTGGGCAGCCTTATGTTACTCACAACTGATCTTTAGGGCTGAGAAACACCAATATCTATTATTGAAGAAGCGATCTGCCACTCTCAGTGCATCATGTACGGGTATTGGTGTGATAGACTGATAGTGTGTAGGTAAGAAGTGGTGTGGAATTTTGTGAGAAGGGTGAAGACAGATGTACACTCCTGAAGTATAGTTTAGGCTCACCTTCTAACCTTGTCCCTGCCTAAAAGGAATATTTTGCCAAAGTTTCACACTAAATGATTGCATGAGTAATAGTTTTAGGGAAAATTGTTTCTTGTACAGTCTAGCAAGGCATCAGTTATAGCAAGTCATGATTATGGTAGAGTGTGTGAGGTTTTCCAAAATATTGCAGCTCTTTGCACACATCTACTGCTGAAAATTTAGGAAATTGATAAATGAACTTGATAGGTAGCAATACTTCTTTTACAGTTAGTTGTTTTGTAAATTACTGTGGAATAACAAAAATGAGGATTAAAAAAAAAGTTGACATGTAATAGGAACTTTCTGTATTGCCTTAACACAGGACAACAGAGGTGTGAAAATCTGGTTATGATTCCCCTCCATTCAAGGGTCGGATAGGACGGTAGATGGAAGTAATTGTAATAGTTGCAACTCTGGGCTTATCTGACTATGAACCCAGTAGACTGCTGACTGAAGTTACCCCCTCTCCTGTAGTCCACCATTATCCTTTTGGGAGATAGGGAGGGATCTGAGGGGAATTTGTATGGCCAGACAGTGGAGCCATCTAGTCATATCAACGCCACCACATGAAAGTGTCTCTCCAGCAGGGGTGAAAAGGGTGACCAGAAACTATGTCTTATGAGTGTACAGTAGAAGTATTTATTTTGGAACAGTAATGAAATTGTTTATTAGTGTGGAATTACTCATATATGTCCTGATGCTTAAAATGAGATTCAGCTGAAAATCATTTGTGGTTTGATCACATGGCAAAGTGTTTCTGCATCAGGCCAATTAAAAAACTGATATGACCCATTTTTTGTGCATTAGATGATTGAAAAACTGATTTAGTGAATTTGGTACAGTATGATATATGGAAAATGCTCTATACTCAATGGGGAACTTACTTTTATTATGGAAAGTATGCTACAGGTAGTGGGTGCATGAATATATGGATATGGTAAGTGTACTTGAAGTTGCCTGTTATAATCTGGCATTATTTGTAGAAGATAAATATTATTCCATTTGGGGGCAAGAAATCAGAAAATGAATGTGTATCAAGATGTCCAAATTTTATACATCCAGTTACCTCCTCAGTAGCTTTTAAATATGAACCCAGGCAATAAAGCATTAGGTACTAAATCTAAATGATGCTATCAGTTAATACAAATTTAATCTTCGCTGCTCAGAAAGACACTTAGTAGATTTATCAGGTATCTCACACTGCAGTACTTGGGTCAGGTTCTAATAAGTATACCTCCTGCAGTTCAGTGAGACCCTCTTTATTTTAATCTTACAACCAGACGAAATTACGAGATTCCCGACTTTTGTACCTCAGACTGACATACCCTAATTTTTATTTTATTTAAGGTCTTTTGAACACACACAAACTTCAAAATTTAAGGTAAACTGCAGACTTATTTATTTATGGCCACAAATGAATCCTATCCATGTCACCCTGTCCTCTGCCATCAGGCCGTCCTCTCCAACTCACATCATCCTCACTCATACACCTCTCCAGTACAGTATGTAAAAGTAATAAGGAGCAGGCTCCACTTCTTCAGTGTGAGGACTTCATTTAATTTTATTTTTCACATTTCCATGTGATTTTAGAATTCATAAGAGACATTTCATGAACTGCTAGGGTTAGGTATAGAGTTCATTATCCCTTATGCAACATCTTTCTAGTTTATTCTCGGTATTTTCAAATGATTTTTATTATTCTTAGATTATGTGAATGAATGATTAGATGTAGTGTTAGTAAGCCACTTCAGTATCAAAACTGAATAAAGCTATTAAATAAAGTCATCTCATTGTAATGTTATAAATGAAAAGCATGTCATTGTATTGTAGGAATTAGCATTGTGAATTTTACAGAAATTCAGTACAGTGCAGCAGTTATGTAGAGAAATATGGAGAAAGAAGTGTATAAAAAGGCCTGTTGCTAATATTGCTTGCTAGTACAGTTTGTGGTGTTAGAATGGTAATATCACTAGTTAGTACAGTTTGTTGTGTCAGAATATTGATATCACCAGCTAGTACAGCTTTGTAATGTTAGTATCACTGGTTAGTATGGTTTATCAGTGACAGAATGTTAGTAACACTAGCTAATGCAGTTTGAGAATGTCAAAATGTTAATATCACTGGCTAGTCAAGTTTCAGTGTCATATTATTAGTAAAGCTAGTCCTCATTGTAAGCCAGGTATGTGACCCAAAGCATCTCAACTTCTCCCATCCAACTGGTGGTGTAAACTGTGGAAATTGGCCAACCATCTACACTATATAACTAACAACAGAATTTGATAAGCAGTCCTTCAGTAACTAATTGTGGTCTTATGCCCCAAAGTCTGACCATGTACTTTCTTTTTAATTCTTGATATAGTACTACCAGACGATTTTATTTATCTTGGGAAACAAGTATCATATTGAAAAGATGTCAAAGCTGTATTTGACCACTGGAGTTCATTAAGTCTCTCCTAAGACACATAAACTCATATGGTGGCGGAAAAAAAAAAAAGTCACTGGAAGAAAGCAGTCAATAGCAAAAAAAAAGAATGCTCAAAATCTTGTATTAAGGCAAAATAGGTGTCAAAGAAAGGCAGCTTGTATTAAGACAAACTAACAGTGCCAAAGAAAGGCAGCTTGTATTAAGGCAAAAAAAGAATGTCTAAGAAAGACAACTTGTATTAAGGCAAAAAAAGAATTTCAAAGAAGGTGACTTAGAATGAGGACTCGGTGTAACGTTTTGCGTGTCAGAATTATAGCTACAAGAGAGTGAGAAAAGTGTTGTGGACGGTAATACACTGAGTGCCAACACCCATGTTCAACAACAGTGTCACGGTATCACTCTTTGGGTCTTACTCCAGGTGACAGAGGAGGATTTGTAGCACCTCTTCCTTTGTGATATATTTGACTATTACACTTTAGCATTCTCTTGTGTGCTGTTTCTATTTTAATGTTAACATAGTGGTGAGAGGTGGACCAAAAAAGACTTGAGACAGTGTCATGGAGTGTGACCGTAGGGGTAAGGGACTGAATAGAGAGAGTGCTAGAGATTGAGCAGTGTGGAGGGCTGCCATCCGGTGACCAAGGCTGATGCATGCAATTATGGTAGAGCCATATAAATGAAGCAAGTGAAGTGAAGTTTGCATAAATAACATACGAGAGGTTGCTGAGATGTAATGTGTGGAATAAACTGCTGTTACACCTTTGCATTCTCTTGTGCCTTATTTCTGTCATTTTAATTTTAACATCATTTGAATCAATAACATGCAAGATGATACTAAAGTGTAATGTGCAGAATGAATGACTAAGGATGAGGAATTAGAAAATCACCAAAGCCACCCAGAGTATGACCCTTTATATCATAACAGAATTACCAAAAGCATATATTCACACAAAACGTCACAAACATCAATACACCCTTGACAGTTAGTATTATCAGTGTGTTGTCCAGTTATTCCTTATGCACTGAAGAGTTCCAGTTCTCCAGACTGATCTGTATAACTATACACTGCTTGACAACTTCTTCTCTGTCTCTAGCAGGTGACAAATAGAAAGTCTAGATCTATAGTGCTGTTAAATGTGCTCGTATGTTAGGGTGTAGTTGGCTCAGCTAATTCATGGCCGTGGAAATGATTGGGCATGACAACTAATCTAACAGTGGTAAATATAAAAAGATAAAAAACCGAAAAATCCCTTCTAAATGTAAAAAACTGAAAAATCCCTTCTAAATGCATAATATAACACATCAGTCCCCTCCCGAAATAAAATATGCTTAGTGGGATTATTTTTACTATGTTCCCGGATAAGCTGCTTTGCAAGTATCCACAAATTAGCTGAGCCAACCAAATACAGTATGCACAAGTAGCCTACAATACAGTACAGTACTGCACTTAAAATCTGGCTCGTACAATGTTTGGATATTGAAATGTCACTTTACAGAAAAACCATTGCATCACATTACTTAGTGCATCATAAGCATGTGAAATATTGTACAAATATTCTCCATGAGTTATTTCTTCTGCTGTTGTTCTGGTGTAATCTCAGAATGCAAGAAAATATTATTATTATTCTTTTTTAGCAAGTTCTATTCATATTTACCTTGTGAGCTTTTAAATTGAAATCTTAACTATACAGGTGTTCATATATATAATGCACAGTTGCCAGCTCAAGTTCGTTTCCAGTTTCTGAGATGGTTAATTTTTAAGGCAATATAGTATTAAGACTGACAGAAAATTAACCTGTTCCACAGTGAATGCATGAAGCTGTTGTATGTAATTTTTATGTCGCCATCTATTATACAGTATACAGTACAGTATTAATTTGTATATTAATTTGTTGACGTGTATGGCATTGCACTGCTTTCCACAGAACTTGAGATGGAACCCTTGCTGCCAACTGTTCATCATAAGACCATTACATTCACTCAGTACCAGTCAAAGGCATCAACACACATTACCTTACAGTTTAATTCATCAACAACAAACTTGATTCTTAATGTCTTAATAATAGGGCATTGTATTGCTATGATTTTGTATGCAAATGATGCTCATAATATCAGCGTGGTCCTTGGTCAGTGTATGGAATGTCAGTGCCAAATATTAGATAGACTTATAACTTATTCATATGGTGACCTGATAGTCTTTATTTTTTTAAATTATGCAAGGAAATATTTTACTAGTTTCACACTTTTCAAAAAGATACCCTTTCAGACTGAGGATGTCATTTTTATTGAATTCTTGCTGCCTACAGACAATTTTTTATGGTCTGGGGGAAGATTTCTCCTAGTGGAAGGGTTAATGGTATCTTCCTAATCCGTCTTGCTCAAAACATCTTTCTTAAACTGAAAAAGGAAGCTGTAGGTGGCAAGGATGAAATACAAAGGGCATCCTCACAGTGAAGTGCTTTACTGACTGACACAAAAATTTGAAATCAGTTTAATTTTCCTTTACACCTTCCTTCTCTAGACATTAATGGCAATGCACATGAAACCGATAAATAATTTCAATATTCTCTTACATCTTTTTTTATAGACTAATTGGTAACAGAAACTACAAATCAGTTCCACTTTCTCGTACACCTTCTTTCTCTACACAATAACAGTAACTCACACAAAAACAACATTTGTTTTACTACTCTCATTCCATTTTTAATTCACACAAAAGAGCAATTACTATACTTCAGTCACTCCATTTTTTTCTTCACTTTTAAGTCCATTAACATTACCAGCAACTCTTGGTCTGATAGAGCCAGTAATTATTTTCCTACAACAGTGTGTCAGATTATTAGTAATTATTTTTTTACAGAAACCAATTCTGCTCTCCTTTCAGCTTTGTTTCTGTAGACATTACCAGAAACTCTGGCACATAAAAACAGCATTTACTTTACTACAACAGTGTGTCAAATTACTGCAGACATCTAAGCAACACTTTTTGGCACAAACAGCGTGCAGTCTATGGCCCTGACAGTATGAGAGAAAGGAACAAAGAGGTGCACTTGACAGAACAATCAGTACGTTTGTGAGTCAGAGTTTGTGCTCACCCTTTAATCCTCTGCTGCTTTTACTCTAATTTGGCCCGGATTTTCTTTCTTTTCCAGCAAATTTCTCATAGCTCAGTGGAAGAATTTTACAGCATTTGGGCTCTTTCAAAGCACTTCTTCATAATTGACATCATATTCTGTAATTCGTTCACTTTAATTTGGTCCATACTTTCGTCCTTGGCAGAGAAAGACAGTGCTGCAGCTCTACATCCATCCTGTAGCCCTTTTTCGTGACTAGCACCATACTCTATTGTTAATCTCTTGCTACATCTCAGCTTTCTAGATGGGGAGATAAAAATTCTGGGCCAAGTGAAAGTGAACAAAGTATAATGTTTATTCCTTGCATCAGCTCAATATTTACAAAGGGGGGATTGCAATTTTAGGCCAGGTTAGAATAAAGAGGGTATATCCCCTGGCTGGAAGAAAGTTATAACCTGGAGTTTTTTCTCTGAATGAGCCGTTGGAGAGGGACACCTTAAAGTGGTGACACCGATATTATCAGAGTGGAGTTGCCTGGCTGTACAAATGTCTCTCACCTCCCCCCCAATCCCTCAAAAGGAGGTGAATGGATTGCAAAAGGACAGTTTCAGCCTTCAGTCCACCAGGTTCACCTTTCAGAGATTGTTGAGCTACAACTGCAACTACTAAACCAACCAATGACCTGTTGTTCAGTGTTATTCCCATGAATCTGGTGACTTTATTTTTATCACATTGCTACCAAACAATTTAATGCATCTTAAGTTGGATCTTTTGATCCACAGGGATTAGATGTAGCACTAATTGATCCCTTTAATACTAACAGTTAAAGGCCCTCCTCAGGTTAACTAAAGTCATCTGGACGAAGTAAAAGTAAACTATAGCATCATTGTGGTTCAGGTCATTGGTTAAACCTTTGATAGGTGGAACTAGGAACAGTTTGCAATGAGTTTCTTACTCATACAGTCTAGAAAAACTTTGAACTACCAACAGCAGGTCTTCATTCGTTGTTTATTGTTGTTTAACCAGTGTCTGTCTGCCTGAGAAGACCCATCAACCACTGGTAAGTAGCTGTTTCTGGGGGGTCATCTTACAAGTACAGTGCAGTATAATGTAAAGGAACAGATGTCCCCTTGTAGTAGACAGCACCTCACAAGGGTCCTTCCCATAGTAAGGTGCAGGGAAATGAGGTGAAGTTTGGCTCCTGGGTGAACAGCAACCTTTTTTTTTTCTTTCTTTCTTTTTCCCCTAATGCAAGGAAGAAGGAACCAAAGGCTAGAAACCCCACAAATTGTTCCCTCCAAGGAAAAATGTAAAATGTAAAATGAGCCAAATTCAAGATCCGTTCATTTTGAGATGCCTGGACACTGTCACCACATGTAGGCTTCTGATCATCAGCTCGTTCATTGATAAACTCAGGTAACAACTTGCTTTCAGCCATGGGTAGGGACAGACAGTGAGCACACTCTGTGTCCCATGGGAGTATATAATATTACGTCCACACACCACTGGGCTTATTCTCGTGAACTTCATAGGCCTCCCAGTGCCTCTTTCTTAGCTGTAGGGGAGCGGGGTGGCTCAGTGGTAGAGCACTGAACTTGAGATCACAAGGTCGAGAGTTCACATCCCACCTTGGTAGCCCCCTTTGCTGGGAGGGGTAGTGCTCCCCTGTAACCCTAGCAGGGCTATATGATCTTTCTAGGTCTGGCTTGGAGGAATAATCCCTTATCCGTTTCTTAGCTGTATTTTTCATCTTATACTATGAAACACCTCCTTCTTAGTTATATTTTTCATATTATACAGTCTAACACTGCTTTCATAGCTCTGTATTTTCATACTATGCCTCATTGTTCTCTTGGATGTTATGGTTTATTAATACTAACATGGATTTCATATACAGTACAACAGAGAGAAAATATTAACATGCCATGTACAGTGAAGAAATATACTGGTAAGGAAGGGGTACTTGGAAGCCTCAGAAGCTGATGAAAATAGGTGCCCATGTCAACAACTCTTTTTAAATTAAGCCCTGTCTGTTGGAGTGAGGTATGAGCATAATGTGTAAGGGATAAGGAACGAGTAAGGAGAGAGATGAGAATGAAGCTTAGCCCTCTGACTGCATAGGGTATCAATGTGCTGAGTAAAACCATCATCCGTTAACCATAATTATATGAAAAGTTCCGCCAATGCTGTGAAAGGATTATAGAGATCGTTTTTCACCTTTTAATTTCACATAGCTTATCCCTGCCAAGTGAAATCATTTAGGTAGAAGGAATGAAATATTTGAGCTTGAGAATTGCAGTGGAAGGGTTTAAATAAGGATGGAGTGTAGAGTGTTGGTGGATTTATGGTCAGGTCATTTCAGGTGTAGATTAAGGAAGTGAGGGTAGGTCATAGTGTATAGGGTGGGTATAAGTGAGCTGCTGTGTAAGTTAGGAGGGTATGAGGAGGTCAGGGTATGAGGGGAGGGATATATCAAGCACAGAGTATAACAGTAGGGGCATGAATAGAGAAATTAGGCAGGTAACAGCATATCAGGTGTGGAATATAAGGAAAAGATTGTGTCAGGGAATTGATATGAGGGCTGGATCAGGTTAAGGGTAAAGTATCAGGGCTAAGGCATATCAGGCATAGAATAGGAGCATTTGTGAAGAGGCTTAGGAGGATGAGGGCATGTAATTGTGTAGGTATAAGGGCATGAGCAGGTAAAGGGTACAGGGGAAACAGTAGAGTAGGTCAGCCACAGAGTGCAGAAGTAGGGGTATGTATGAAGACTGTCAGGAGGATAAGGGAATGTCAGGGAATAGATATGAGGGCAGCGGCATATCAGGGCTAGGGTATAATGGTATGGGCAGGTCAGGGGTAAGGTATAAGGGCCGGGGCAGGCTGTACTTGCGTCACTCGCTGCGTGGCCGGCACTTTCTTGTCAGACGGGGACAAGGGCGGCTCCAATGGGTACTGTCCAAACCTGCCAACAAAAGACAGTTAGAGCTGAGGTTAATTACAGGGAAAATTAGAGCTGAAGTTAATTGCAGGAACAATTAAAGCTGCAATTAACTTGTTTGCTAAGGTAATTTTTCTTGATTCTTCCAGGCCACAGATACATTAAAATAACACACTAATTTAACTTCAGGCACGGAAGAGGTTGGAAATATTTCATTGCGCACTTCCACTATGAAAAGTCTCCCTAAAGCTGAAGGAAAGCCGTCAGGTGTGGTGTGGGAAAGTGGCTTACCATCCACTCGCTTGATGTAGTACTGTCTTCATTGTACTGAAATGATCCAGATGGCACCCTAAATATATCTCAGTGTCCTCTACCTACCCTGCCACACCCTGCCTGCCTGTACACTCACCCTCTGATGTAGATAGGTGTAGGAAGGACTAGGGAGATACACAAACACACTACACAAGCCCCAGACACAGTATCCAAACATATAATCTACACAGTAACAACACCCACTTCTCTCGGAGGCTTGGGTGTGTGATCTCGTTACCTCTGGGGGCCCGTAGCACCTTTAGTGGTTTATTTTCCTTTATCACACTTTATTGGTGCTGGAGAGGGATGCCTTCACGTGGTGGCGGTGGTATGACCAGGTGGCTCCATTGCCTGGCTATACAGACTTCCCTCAATCCACTCCCTGTCCCCCAGAAGGATGATGCTGGACTGAAGAAGGGAAATTTCAGCCTGCAGTCCACTGGGTTCACTTTCATATGAACCTATGAACCTGGGGTTGCAACTACCACCACCACCACCACCACTACTACTACTACTTCTTCTACTACTACTACTACTACTACTACTACTACTACTACTACTACTACTAACTACTACTAACTACTACTACACTTTAATAACCCGCATCTTTCTGAAACATAGATTGCATCACTAACAAAATCCTGGTGGGTTACAGACTGAAGGTACCAGAATAAGGAGCAAGCGGAGAGACGTTAGGGGAGCTGCCTTGTGTTACTGGAGCCACCACATGAAGGCGTCTCTCTCCAGCTACCAAGGTAAGACACATAGGCTGGTTGTGTTGGTTTAGGCAGGACCCTAGCACCTTTTCCGAAGTGATTTAGTTTGTTTGTTACACCCTGCTGTCCTTTTCTGTTATATAAATCATTCAATATCTCCATACCCTGCCTAAATAACGTGCAAAAGGATATTGAGGAAGCTCCCTGATACCTTTTCCTAAGTGATTTATTTCGTTTACCACACCTTAGTGTCCTCCGTTGCATAAATCCTTCCAGTATCACCATGCTCTGCATACACACAAAAGAATATTAACCACCCATATCCAAAAATAAATTACTAAGAAAGAGGTGCTAGGGAGCCTTCTTACTTGACAAAAATGCAGACCATAAACACAGCGTATAAAGGTGCTATTCGTGTGGTGGAGGAACTAAAGGACGATAGATGTGCTGGAATATCTCGAAATACTGGAACGTCCTAGAAAATGTATTTGAAAAACCTGGAATTCGATTTAGAGATGAGTTTCGCTTGTAGGTGTGGCTGGGGAACCAAAAGATTGATATAAGTGCTGGAAGAACTCGAAATACTGGAATATCCTTGAAGATATATTAAAAAATCCTGGAATACGGATTTCAGAGTCCTGTAATATGTACTGGAATGGGTGTGGAGCCTCTTCGGTGCGTGAACAGAAGGTGCGGGAGATGAGTTACATGGCCTTTGTGGTGGAAGAATGAAAAGACTGATATCTATGCTGGAAAATGTCGACATACTGAAACGTCTTTAAAAGTATATTGAAAAATCCTGGAATACGGATTTCAAAGTCCTGTAATACGTACTGGAATGGGTGTGGAGCCTCCTCGGTGCGTGAACAGAAGGTGCGGGAGACGAGCGCTGCAGCAACTGTGGTGGACCCGAGCGTTGCGGCCACCAAACCCACCAGCAGCAAGGCATCAACTTGGGCCTGCTGCGCTAGGGCCTCGTCTGTCAGTTCCATGCCCTTCTGAGAGTTTGAAAAGACAGGATCAGGCAGGGGAGAGTCAGACTAGGTTAGGAAGGGCTAGACAGTAGAGTAAAATAGGCCACATAGGGTCACTTAGGTGGAAGTAATTGGGTTAAGATTAGTAGGTAGGGGCTTTAAAGGAACTAGGGCGCCATCCATCAATTCTGTGACCTTCTCTGAAATTCAAATGATGGAATTAGGTAGGATCGAGTTAGAGTAGGTTAAGAGAAGCTAGACTGTAGGGTAAAGTAGGTCAGAGAGGGT
>JAGKTI010016729.1:481-19158 GCA_018397915.1 Birgus latro
TGGTGCGATGCAGGTCACACAGTCAACGAGAGCGTCTGTTTGGAGGAAAACAGATTTTGGATGGTGGTGATGAAGATTAATAAAATGGTATGGTGTTAAGAACATAAGAAGAGAGGATAACTGCAGTAGGCCAGTTGGCCCATGCTAGGTAGGTCCTAAATAAGTGACTGAACTATTAGAATGGTATAAGGGTAGCAAGGAAGAAGTGAAATGCCCATGTACATCTAAAGCAGCACAAAGGTTAATGAAAGTAATTTTCCACCCACTGACTGTTAGATTTCCTTCACTTAACAAAATTGTCTGCATTTGGCTTAATTAAAATATATTGCAAGGAAAATGTTACTAACTTACAGAGATTTGTCTTACAAATAAATAGAACATATATACACAATAATTTTCGTTTGTACAAAGGCCATGGGTTCATTTTAACGTAATTAGAGTAGAATACAACAGTTTTACAGATAGAGTAGAGAGCTAAGTTTTTATTTGCCTGTATGTTGGCGTCATTTTCATTATCATGATATTTTCCATGTGGAACTCTTCTTCTGGTGACAAGGGTGGTACTCTTGTTAGCAGTGTTGGTTTCAGTACCTTCTGAATAATTTTATCCATGTGGAGTTGAGTGATAAGTGTGTCGTTTCCTTTGGCTTGGTACACCAACCTCCCATAGTCTTCCTTTGGTATAGTGCTGTGTAATGAAAGAAATTGATAACATTAGGAACTGACTAAACCAGAAGATATGTATCACTGAATGGCATGCAGGTCCCATGCATCATATATACATGATTATGAATGGTAAAACTGTTCAGCAAAAATAAATTATTAAGTATATCATACAAAACACTGTTTTAGACTGTCAGTTTTATACGTATGTTGTATGAACATACCAATAGAGAGAGCCTGGGCAAGCAACAAGATAGACAGCATTGCCGTAGTAGCCCAACGTGTGCATAAGGTAGTGATGCTCCATGCGACCTCGCTCATAACCTCCCAGACACTGTACACAACACCCATATCAGACACCGACATCCACAGTTGCTCTCAAAATGATCAGAGATAAATATGTAACACTATAATGTACAAATGTTCTTTAAATCTACTTTATGTAAGGAAAGACATAGGTACGGAGTTGTGCCGAAATCCATTGATTAGTTACGTCATAGAAGCGTGCAGAGATAAGTGAGTAAATAGGCAAACAATATAGGAAGCTCGGGAGCGTTGTGGTGTTCATGTGAATGTGCTGGAAGGTGTTAGGCAAATTACCCCGGGATAGATTGGCCATGTGGACAGAATGGAGAGTAAGACATTGACTAGGACACTGAGGTATATGAGTGTGGTGGAGGGTGAGAGTAGGCCAGGGATGAGGTGTGATATATTAAACTTTTTATTGTTTAGCTTATTTATTCCTACACTATGTTCATAGTCAATGTATAACAGATGTATTTATGCTTATTAAGATATTATATTTTAACTGAATGACATAATTATTAGTACTGTACTAGAGAAATAGAAATAGATAGACAGATATGAGTAGGAAGTTTTGATTGTACTGATGATCTGGAACCTTGTTCCGCATATGTCAGCACAGGATATGTGTGTGTTAAGGCTACCCTTTGTTTCTTGTAAGTGTGTGTTTAGACTGTCCTTTATTTAGTGAGTATGTGATAGGGTTATCCTTTGTTTCTTGTTCCTCCTACATCCCAGGAATAAAAGTGCTGAGACTGCTCTGATCACGTCTGCTTCCTTGCATTTTCCACAACAATAACACTTGGTCATAACTCACACACACACACACACTAGCTGGAAAATAATCCAGAGACAAAAGCGAAAGCAGAAATGTAGGGTACTCAGCTCACATGTAAAATGCATTCTCCCAGTGATGACGAAATAACCTGATCTGTCTTCTAATACTTAGCTACAATACTGAGGCAACATAACAGAGTCGCTGCCTCCCAGCATCACTCAATTCTGCACTGAACATCAGTGTCTTCGAGGATGTGGTCGTTTTGGCCAAACAAACAGTGCATTTCAGCCGACAGGAGCTGCAATATCAACAGCTGCCCTCTACACCAAAGAATCCAGTAACTGAGTGAATAAGAGAAGCAGAGGAATGGTATGGAGAGGACACGGCGGCATGGTGGCAGTTTGTTAGTGGCTGCTCCTTCCGAACTTAAGATCTGGCTAATGATAGACAGCGATATTAAGAGTGAAGTAAAAATGACATCATCAGTTAGAATTCAGTTAGTAAAATCTACATTTGAAAGAGAAAACTAAATATTAGCATTACGATGTAACTGACAGTATTTATATAATTTTTAACTTCAGATTCTTCATGTATACCAGTCTATAACCCTAGATCTGCTTTTATTCACTTTAGGAGAGACGTTTTCGAACTGAGAGGATTGGATACAGCATTCTTTATCTCCTTCACTACAAGAGCGCTCTCCAAAGCTGAAAAGAATTGTCTGGCAGCAGCAAGAATCAAATATAAACCATTAAAATACTGACCCCAACAAGTGTGAAGTAGCTGAGGTGGTCGTCCTTCTCTGTTTCTCCGTAGTAGTAGATCAGGAAGCTGCCCACCTGTACACACACACACACACACAAAATGATTCACGAGGATCTGATAATATGTATTTGAACTGCCATAGCTGTCTAATCTGTACCGGTGCAATATTCTCTACTGCAGCTTTCTAAAGTTTGCCCTATGTAAAATAGTATGGCGTAAGGTAGATTATATAAGTAGGTAACCAGGCACGAATCCTGGGGGATGGGGAGGGAAGCGCATACTAACTTTCTTTTCATCTGAGGGGGAGAAAAAAAAAAGAAAAAAAGAAGAAGAATAAGACTTAAGTATAACAATCCTTTAGAATACAGTATCAGTTTTGTCACTGTATATCATGACTGATCAAAGTAGGACTCAGATTAACCAAATTAAATGTGTTCATATCTGAGCCTGTGAAGTTTTGCCAGTCTCTGCAAGTTATATTCTCTTGTAAATTATCATGCAAAGATCAGTCCCTCTCTTGCAAAATCCGGTTCCAAGAGATTGCTTATGCCAAGCCAACTCCTTTCCTTCCTTGCTCGCGTAAAGCTGTTGACTTTGGGCAGGAGGCCTGTTTGCTTCTGAGTGTACAGCTTTCATGCGTGGGGCGGCTCTTCACGTATATACACTCTTGAATGACAGGCTTCTCGTTTCATCTGCCTGACTCCTCTCGGTTACTCCCTTCAACCTCTGTCTTCCCGCCGCTCTGTTACATCTTTATCTTTTAAAGGGGGTATCACACGGTACCTGAAATCATGGTTTGCCGACGAAATCGTGGTAACCGCCCACGAAACCGTGGTAGCCGCCGAGGATTCCATCGGCAAACCCCCTTTCCATCTAGACCCATTCCGTGCTCATGGAATCAGGGACAAAACTTTTTTTTAAGTTATAATTCCCTCCTAGAGTGCCTATTACTTTCCATTATATATATTATTAATTATGAAAGAAATAACCTTTTATATCGTGCAGGGTTGAAATAACGATGTCGATAATTCAGTTGTTTTTATTGGGGAGCGCGGATGCAAGTTAACACTCCACGCTGGGAGGAGTATTGTACATCGCCGTTTGTTCAACACTGGGTGTACGATGGCATCTGGGCAGATATTACGGACAAGGGCTGCTGAAAATGCCCTCACTGAAAAATCAAGCCATTCCCTTGTCTTTGGGATCACAAGTATCCCATGTTTCACAAGAAAACCTACGGTGTGGTGTGTTTGTTTACATTTTTGCCGACCTTCGGCGGCGTTCGAGGAACGTGTGTAATAGGGTTTGTGCCTGGTTCCAGCAAACCAGGAAAGCGTTCCATTGGCAAACCATGATTTCAGGTACTAACTATCGTTATGTCATGTAGTCACAGCTCTTTTAAAGTTTGCTTGCATTCCTCTTCCATTTTGGCAGGTTTATAGCATCCGTATGGCAGCACATGCTCATCCCTTGTCTGTTCAGCTCCGTCATGCAAAAGTTAACTGATACTCTCATTTCTTCATGTATGCAACAGGTCATCTCTGGTACTGCCTTCCTCAATCTGTATTTCCCTCTGTTCTGTGACACCCATTTTCTCAAAGGCAATGTGTCTAGACATCTCGAAATTAACAGGTCTTGAATTTGACTCTCTTTTGTTTATTTTTTTCGTGGAAAGAACAGCTTTACAGGCTTCTTGATTTTGGATCTTTCTTCCTTGCACCAGTCAAGCAGGGCAGTACTCCGAACGTGGATGGAAAGTTGATGACAGGAAGAGCTGGAACAGTCGTTTCAACAGCCCTCAGGACTAACTTGTGACTTTGCTGAACTTTTTCAGTGTTTAAGTAACACAGGGAGCAGGCCAGCATACTCTCCCATACATTTGCCCGTAACTGTCAATACAAAATTACATACACATTACAATCCACACGTCCTGTTCCAAAACTTCCAAAAATGGTGTCCCATCACCCAGCCTCGGAGTCCCCAGAGAGGAGGAGGGGGCGCATAAATGCCCCTCCATCTACCCCTCTCTTAAGACGACCAAGTGAAATGTACTGGACCATTCTCTCTCTCTCTCTCTCTCTCTCTCTCTCTCTCTTGAGGGAAGGAACAAGTTTGCGGGCTTCTAGCCGTGGTTCCTCCTTCCGTTCATAAAAAAAAAAACTAGACAATAATGCCTGGTCGGTGTGCTAGAAATATATTTTTTTATGCAAAAAAGAAGGAACCAAAGGTCAGAAGCCAGCAAGATTGTTCCCTTCAAGAAAAAGTTAAAAACAAAATAAAAGTCATAGTCAAGATCTTTTCATATCGAGATGCCTGGACCCACTGTGCTTAATAAACTGGAGGTCATTGGCAATATGAAATACAGGCGGAGGAAAACGGTTCCAGAGTTGACGTACTGTACACTGGAGTAACGGTCAAATCTTGCATTAGAGAGTTAGACAGAAAAAAGATGAGGGTTTGCTGTCAGACGTGTGCTACATGGCGCCTTAGTGGTGGAGGGATCCAAGCGGACAGTTCAGAGAAGTATTAACGACTGATATAGTGACAGAAACGAGATAACAATGCAACAGTGGGGTGAAGAGAGACAGGGTAAAGGAAGCCAGTAAGAGGAGGAGAGTTACTGAGACAAAAAGCCTTTGACTCCATCTTGTTGAGAAGAGCTGCATGTGGAGAGCCTCTCCACACATGAGATTTGTACCCTACACAGGAACGAATAAAACCAGTGTATAAAGTCAACAGTAGTGCAGGGCTAAAGAAGGCACGGAGTCGGCTTGGCACACCTAATCTCTTGGAAGCTGACTTTACAAGTGAGGTAAGATGATCTTTCCTAGATAAATCCCGAGAGAATGAAACCCCACAAAGAGGCTGCAGGATTGAGTTGGATATTGTTAAAAATTAAAGGATACTCTTGTGGAAGATTTTGTCGGGTCAAAAGATATATGAACTGAGTTTTTGATGCATTAAAAACAAGATTACTTTCATCCCAATCACAGATATGAGCCAAGTCAGACAATAAACGTGTCATAGCCTCATCCCTTGTTTGTTGAAATAAATGCGGAGACGGATGCTGTGAGAAGCAAATGGAAAGGTGAAGGATGGAGTCATCAGAGTATGAGCGGATAGGGTTAGATGCACAGCTTAGAAGGTCATTGATGAATAGAAGGATAAGGGTTGATGATAGGCTATAACCCTGAGGAACACCACTATTGATAGCCCTAGGAGAAGAAGAATGGTGGCCGTCTACAACAGCATGTATTGAACGACCGGAAAGGAAGGTAGTGATGAAGGCACAGACAGGAGGACAGAAACTGTAGGAGGGTAGTTTGGAAATTAAAGATTTATGCCAGACTCGATCGAAAGCCATTGAGATGTCAAGTGCAATGACTTTTGCCATAGACCTTAAAGAGGATGACCAGGATTCTGAAAGGATGGTGAGAAGATGATCACCAGTGAGGAGTCCATGGAGAACCTATACAGACGATCGGAAAGCTTTTGACAGGAATGGTGCTTTAAAATTATCATGTAAAGGTGTAGGAGGACTGGTGGGCCTTGATAGCAGGCTGTGTAGCCTATGCCCAGAGTCGGACGCATAAAAAAAAAAAAATACAGGGTGTAAAATCTACTGGGCGATAATTAGAGAGCTGGGAATGGTCACCCTTCTTTGGGACAGGCTGAATGAGCGCAAACTTCCAGTAAAAATGAAGGCACAAGCTGACAGACAAGGAAAAAGCCTTACCTAGGCAGGGTGTAAGCACACAAGCACAGATCTTGAGGACAATAGGAGGGACTCCATCAGGCCCAAATGCCTTGTGAGTATTGAGACCAGCGAGAACAAAAAGAACATCAGTTGAAAAAAGAAAAAAATAATATCAGTCATGTGGAAGTCAGAGAGGGGGATTGACGGAGGAAGAGCACCGGAATCATCTAAGGTGGAATTGCAGAAGAAAGTCTGAGCAAAGAGTTGTGCTTTTTCAGTAGATGAAACTGGTACAGAGCTATCAGAGGAGAGAAGGATGATGAAGTACGAGTAAAGTTGTTAGAGAGGTTTTTGGCAAGGTGCCAGAAGAAGCAGGAAGAATTTGAGTCAGAAAGTTCAGAGCATTTACTACGAATGAAATTATTCTTAGCAGAGTAAAGAACGAACTCGGCACGGTTTCAGGCACAGACAAGAGATGAAATTCGGGGGTTGGTTGGTTCCAGTACCTTTTGTAGGCCTTCTCCTTGTTGAGGACAACATTAGAACAAGTGTGATTAACCTATGCTTTTTGCATTAGTCACAGGATAAGAGAAATGAATGCATGCATCCATGCCCGAGAAAATAGCCTTCATACAGCGTGAGACACACTCAGATGGCTTTCTGCCATGGAAGCAATAATCAGTCCAGGGAAAATCAAAGTACTGTCTAATGACATCCCACTCAGCAGCTCCAAAATGTCACAGCCGCCACTTCTCTGTAGGGTTCACAGACCTTACTCGAGCGGTAGGACAGGTTAAGATGATAGGGTTGTGGTTGCCCAACAGAAAGAAAAGATTAGCAAAGTAAGTTGAAGGATTAGCTGTAAGAAAGAGATCAAGCATGTTGGAACACTCTTTAAGGCAGTCAGGGATGCAGATAGGAAGCTGTACAAGCTGCTCTAGGTCATTAAGGATAGAAGACATATAGGCTCGTTCACCAGGTGGGTTAGAGAAAGAAGAGGAGAGCCAAAGACGGTGATGAACATTGAAATCACCTAGAACTGAAAGTTCAGAGAATGGAGAAATAGATACGATGTGTTCCATCTTAGAAGTAAGATGGTCAAAGAACTTTTCATAGTAGAATTAGGGGATAAGTACAGAGCAGTGATATATTTAGTCAAAGAATGACAGCACAGTCGAAGCCAGAGAGTAAAGAGTTCAGAAGATTCAAGTTCAGGAACGCAAGAGCAAGATACATTGTTGCGTACGTAAGCACAACAGCCACATTTAGTTTTGAAGCGAGTATAGAGAAAGTAGGAGGAAACAGAGAAAGGTTTGTTATCAGTTGCCTCAGACAGCTGAGTTTCAATGAGGAAGATAATGTGAGTTTTAGAGGAAGAGAGATGGTGTTCAACAGAGAGAAAATAAGAAGAAACGCCACGAATGTTGCAGAAATGAACAAGAAGTGAGTCATACAGTGGCTCCATGCATCTCACCATCACTGGGAAAAGGTCTGATGGTGGGGGCTTAAGCCCCGCCCCCGGGATGACTCCGAGACTAGATGTTAAGATGCCTTTTTTTGCTGATTTTTGGAATAGGAAGTTTGGCGTGTAATGTGCATGTAGTTTGGTGTTGTCAGTTAGAGGAAATTGTTTAGAAAACTATGGTGGCATACCCTCTGTGTTCCTGAAACACTGAAAAATATCAGCAAACGGAGATAATCAGAAGCTAGTCCCGAGGGCTGATAAAACGAGAGCTCCAGCTCCCTCTATCATCAGCATCCCATCCACCTTGGGAGTACCACCCTGTTCGACTGGTGCCACAGTCTACTTCCTGCACCAAGTTACTTGCAGCGTGGAAGAAGTATATGGTAATATAATAATGTCTACACCCACGCAGTGCGAAAACATGGATGATGATGGTGATGATGATGATGATAAGAACATGAGAAGAGAGGATTACTACAGTAGGCCAGTTGGAACATGCTAGGCAGCTCCTTTATGAGTAACTACGATAAATTACTAGAATATGATAAGATAATAAAGAAGGCTCTCCCCCTCCCACCAGACCATGATGGTGGTGATAACGATAATGGGTATAATTACTGGACCTACCTTGTACTTGGGAATGTATTCCTTGATGCAGGGGTGCTCGCGGATTAGGAGTAAGGTGGCTGTACGGAGCTCGTGCTGCAGGAACGACTCGTAGGCCTCAGAGGTTAGGCTAAAGAGAGAGAGAGAGAGAGAGTTAATACCAGTTTAACGACAATATATTTAAAATCAAAAAGTGCTACAGCCTTGCCACGTTCCTCTAGGGTTGATCGGCACTGCTTATAAGGTCATCAACAGTTGTCCATTAAATCAGTTAATCTCTTCAGCGTGAGGGGTTTCTTCCCGTTACATAAAATCGTCATTTAGTGGATGAGATTAAGATAGGATTAAGTCTGAACATCTGTGGACCTAAAATGAAAATGGCGAGGTGTCGGCAACCCTCCACTTTGTGACGGTCATTTCCAAACTCATGATGAAATCAGAGTATCGCTGGTTTCTGTATGTATCGCACCTCGTCGCTGACTGACCACTTTATTATAGTATGCAGGCTAACTGGGTCCAGGTGTACATAATGCTGACAACTATTCCATAAGTAAAGGTCGGGAATGGGGGAGGGGGGGTGGATCCGTATGCCTTCATCTCTATCAGTCAAGCATATGGCTAGTAATTTCTCAGTACTTGACTTAAAATTCAGGAGCTGAGGCTGTGTTACTTGGGCTTGGGTGGCGCTTAGAATTTTTTCATTACTGATCTAATGTATGCACATGATGCTGTGTTGCTTGGGCTTGGCTTATTGATGAAGTATTTGTGGATGTTTGTGAGCGTTGGGCTTTGAAAGTTAAATGTGGGTAAGAGCAAAGTGTTGAGTATTGAGAGAGAAGGAGACACAGTGTGATGTGATGGTGAATGGAGCGAGATTCGATTTGGTGAGGGAGTTTATATTCTATTCATGTATACAACAACAGAGCGATAAATTTGCAAATGAAGTAGAAAGTAGAGTAGCAAAAGGAAAGTGGCTGGTGCTATGAAGGCCTTGATACGAAAAAAAAAAAAAAAAAAAGTGTGGCGACTGCTAGAAGTTTGCATGAAGGAACTGTAGTGTCTACACATGTCGATGTGAGACTTTGGTGTGACATGAAAAAAAATCTGTAATACGAACTGCGGAAATGGGATTTCTGATGAATATGTGTGGAGTGAGAAGAATGAATAAAATAAGAAATATAATGTGATTCGTGAAAGGTGTGAGTAAAGAAATCTGTGGACACCAGAGTGGAAGAGAGTGTGCTTTAATGATATGGCCATGTGCAGAGAATGGGTGTGAATAAAGCTGTGAAACGATTTTATCTGAAAGAGACTGAACGTGGGAAGAGGTGTGGCAGGACAATATGTATGATAAATGATGTGCGACAAAGCGAAGTGTGGCTCTTGATGAAGCTAGAAAACGGGCACTGGATCGAAATGGTTGGAAGAATTTTGTACGGAGGAGTAAATGACAAAGATTTGGCACCTCTGTGTTTTCGGATTATATTTTGCTGATAGGTAATATGAGACGTGTAAGTAAGAAGATGTTTATGCAGGTGGGATGAAGTCAGGATTCCGAGGACTTGAATAGTGTGTGAATGAGAGTGTGGTCTATTTGGCTGATCAGAGTTGTGTTAGTTTTCCCACTGTTAGGTTCTGTTTCGCTTTCTGAATCCTACTTCACCCTATCCATAGGTAGGAAAAATGGTCGGGATGATAATGGTGATGATGATGACATTCTTTTCCATTTAATGTTATTTATGTAGATCAGATCTGTATCAGTGTAAACAAAAATCACTAAGGAAGACGTGCTCTCATAGGAATACAACCAAGTTATTGCCACAACCGCTATCTCGCTGCCTCAGCCACAATTACCACCCATTAAGTTCTTATTTATGATGTGTTGAGGGTGATGTGTATGTGATGGTTGACAGGGGCCCCGTCCAAGTACCCGCCCTGCTTCCACCATCACAACAACAATAACCACAACAACAACAAGTCATCTTTTCTTACTATGATATGTTGAGGGTGACGTGGGTGAGTTGGTTGAGAGGTCGTCTGTCGAAGTATCCTCCCTGCTCCCATCCAGTGACATGCACGCCCCCGCTGCCGTCATGCATGGTACGGGGCACCTCAGGGGTTATGATGTCCCGACCTGGCTGTACCATCGCTCGCAGGTACCAGTCCCAGTCCACCTCCTGTGCACCCCCAACACTTATATATCTGCTTTATATCACGTATACTCAGTTTATCTGATTATCCAGTTCATTTATACCCAGTTCACATGTATATTCAATCCACTTCATATTTACCCTGCAGTGTATTCTGTATACTCACATATCGGTCATCCTACCGTCTGTTCTCACTCACTGTATACCATTTTGTACACTGACGTACAACACAGTAGCCTACTCACAATTTTGCACATGTGTTTGTCATACACCCTACTTTGTACACTCAACACTTACATTCCCCGTCATCCTCACATACGAGTATATCTAACACATCTTCCATAGTATTCATTATTGCAGCTGTTAGCATGTGGACGCCTGGTGGTCTGGTGGGTTAAGGTGCTCCAGTCAGATGTGGTCCATAAAGGAATGGCTAAGGTTTATCGGTCTCGTAATACCACTCAGGGAGAAGCGACTGGTTAGTTGCTTTTAATGTCTGAACTGAGTAGCCAAGCCCTAGACTCCTACGCTGCTAATGGGGCAGTAAAGGATGGAGCAACAGAAGCAAGAACAGCGATTGAACAGAAACATTTTTTGGCAGTGAGTTTGGAAGTCGTTTCCTATGTGTTGCCTTTGAAGTTTGTGAAGACAGAGTAATCGAGTGTGAGGTGAGGTGAGGTGAAGGGCTGGTGGTGAACGAAGGCGGGTCATACACTGGATATAGCAAGAATGATACCAAACTGACGTCCCAGGGATGATGGGGTTAATTTGGTGAACGTGACTGAGATGACTTCCCTTGTGTCGTAAGTGCTAAGGCTTGAAGACATCTCCCCTAAACAGATAAAAACAATAATGCAGATAAAAACAATAATGCAGGAAATAACTGTAGAACCTGTGTACAAAGCCTTCCTTAACTGTATCAGACGTGTCGCCTGAGAGAGAGGAAAAGTCGTCAATCGATAACAGTTAAAGACTATACCTAACTTTACTTCTCCTGGACTACTGTGGTAGTAACTGTCCATCGCTGACCCTCAGATCACTCAGATTCCAGTGGATCTCATAGCCCAGTTGAACTGTCTGGCGTTAACTGCGATGAATACTGAAGACGTGAAAATTACTTATATAACTCCTCTTATGTCACAGTGGTAGGACTTGAAACCTCTCCCTAATGCTGAATACATATCACTTGTTGGTATGAAAAAAAAAAGAAAAAAAGAGAGAGACTACCACGATTTCTCTTGGACCGCAGTGGCAGGTAGAAAAAGAAATCGTTAGTAGGTAACATAACTAAGGTAACTTCGCGCATACCACTGTCTTAGCTGAAAGGAAAAGTGGTCAGTAATGCTAAAAACAAAATACTAACATGACTTCTCTTAGGCCACTGTGGTAATACTCGTGTAGCCCATCGTCGTGTGACCATCCAGCCATACGCGGGCAGCACACCCTCGCGGTAAAGGCGTGTTGCGTCCACTGCTGATGGACGGAAGCTGTTGTAGTTGAACGCGTTCACACAGAAGATGCTATCGTCAGCGTCAAGCAGGGGCGCTGTCTGGTGGAAGTAACTGGAAAGACAAAATATCATCATCATCATCACACTATACTCTTGCGAGGATCAAGCAGGAGGGCTACTTGGTGGAACTAATGACAAACAGAAAGCATGAAACATAACAACAGATTAAAGTCATGGTGGAAGTAGCTGAAATCATCATCATCATCATTATCATAATCACCCTGACCTTTCTTCCCTCTTAAGATTCCAAAAACAACCGTAGGGAAATCAGGACCGAGACCAGTCAATAAAATAAAATACAGTACACTGATGGTGGAAATTAATGTAAGCAGGAACAATGACCATCGTCATTATGCCGACCTTTTCCCTCTCCCAGGGAGGGGATGAGGATGTTGCTTAACCCCGGTTTGTCTGGCAGAGCAGACCCATCTACCGCATATAAACAGCCGACCCTGCAGGGCTGTCCCGTGCAGCAAACTGATGTTCTCTTGCGGTAGACAACGCCTCGCCACAGCAAGGCGCGGGGAAGAGTATGAAATTTTGGTTCCGGATGGATACTACAATTGCGTCTCTACCCAGTTAACAGGGGTACCATAGTAGGTTCCACATCACCCATGTTATGTGGTATATGGTTACCACCAAGCGTTGTAATGATTTCCTGGGTTGCAGGGAACTCCCATTAGGCTTGTCACTAAGTATAGTGCCACCTGTAGTGAAAAGGGTAGTAAGAAAAAGTAAGGAAGGATGGGAGAAATAAGATGATAGGAGGACAGACACAGAAAAAAAAATGATAAAGATGAAGGAAGAAAGTTGGCAGCACTACATCAAGTGAGTGGATAATGGCTGCCACCACCCACCACCAAGGGATGAGATATGATGCAGATACAAAGGACCTGAATCGAAGACGACGACCAAAACAAAAACCAGAACACATTGCAGTGGTGGAAATAAATGAAAAAAGAAACCAAGTCACAAATAGAACATATGTCAGTGACAAGACATATTATTAGAGATTTATGAGCGTTCTTGTGGTAAATATCCGCTTTTTCTTTTTTAACCTGACCATAACTTTCATTCATTTCCATGTTTCAGGGTTCGTCTCCAGTCTTTAAGTTGACTGGAAGGTAATATCAACTACACCTGCGACAACGTGTGTGTGTGTGTGTGTGTGTGTGTGTGTGTGTGTGTGTGTGTGTGTGTGTGTGNGCTTTTTCTTTTTTAACCTGACCATAACTTTCATTCATTTCCATGTTTCAGGGTTCGTCTCCAGTCTTTAAGTTGACTGGAAGGTAATATCAACTACACCTGCGACAACTTGTGTGTGTGTGTGTGTGTGTGTGTGTGTTCTGATGTTACACTTCCTTGTAATAGTGGCGCCTCTTCGTAATTACCAGTAATAGTACTTCATTTAATATTCATTAGAAAGGGACTATTTTTCATTGTTCAAGTTCTATTTGCTTGTTATATGAGTTTAAGCAGAATATTTTCTTTGAATCAGTGGCGTTTCTTCTTTAAGCGTGACTGACGGTCGGAGGGACAAAACATATTATTTTTGTTTTACATAAAATGTTCCATTTACCAGACTGAAAAAAAAAAGTTAAATGTCCAGAACACAAGTCTGGTATGAGGTGGTTTAGTGAAGGCTGACCTGATGAAGTCTGGCGAGAGGATGAGGTCGTCCTCGAGAACAATAATCTTGTCTGCGTGCGGGAATGTGTTAAAGGCGTGGAAGATGGAGAACTTGATGTGTTCGTTTATCCTGACGTTGTAGCCTGGCGGTGCGGGGTTGTGGTGGAAGACTACGGGCAGCCCCACCAGGTGAGCGAAGTTGGCCGCCTCCTGCTGGAACCCATCCACCGACAGCAGCACCGGCGTGTTGCCCCCGCCAGCCTGAGACCACAACTGACGCAATTGCCTGCACACACATAAAGTTAGCCTTCAGCCAGAACACATACTTCTTACCTTGTTCACCCCACCTCTACACAGTTTTATTCAGCTTAGGGGAGGACCTAGGTAGTGAAGGGGTTGATGAAAGCTGTATTTAACCCACCTAATCTGCAAGTTACAAGAATAAATCAATGAACACGTCATCGAACTGGAGGGGTTAACGTCTTCCGTCCGGCAACTTTTTTTTTTTTTTTTTAGTGTCCAGAACCAGACGGTTTCAGTTCAAAAGACACGTTTCGAAGTGGATGGTTTAAATATATCTTTTTTATTATTCTCTTCACTACTTGGACATTCTCATAAGCTGCATAAAATCATCAAATGGAAACAAGAATACAACACAAAATCGCCAGGCTGAGGAGGATAATCATATCAAACAGATGACGTACTTCTCATTTCATTTTTCTGCCTCCAGAAAACTATTCAGAGTAGGAAGGACTCCTGTCACAGTTGGTTTGTTTTTACCTGACGAACCTGAGCCATTTTTACAATTTGAATAGCTGTGATTGCATTTAACTTCATGAGCCTTAGTTATGTGACACAAACTGTCATAGCCAGATCGACTCAGTCTATCAACACTTCCTCATCATCTGAGCTGAAGGAGGTTAGGCATATTTGTCATGTTAGAACAAACACGCTAAAGCGAAATGAACAATGAAGACTATAAGAAAAGTATACCTTAAGGTGAACAAAATCGTTTGGAGACAGCAAGAATAGAGGATAAAAATGCGTCACCAGCCTGCATGCCAAGTTAATTCCCTAATGACATACCTAAAAGGAGCGTTCCAAGAGTGCAGCCCCCACAACCAACTGGTCTAAGGGCGGAAGATTTGACTCTGCCCTGTGACCTTGATCTTCGACATATTACTCTCCAATTCGAATCACTTCGTTCTTACCTAAGCCCTTTCACCAAGCTGGGTTCAAATCAGATCAAAACAGTTGGAGCTGACCTTCCCCAGTGACCCAGAATTTTGACCTTTCCCCGTGACTTTCGCCTTTGCAGATTCTTCTTAAAATCGAATCTCTATCCCCCCCTTTTTTTTTTTTACAAAGTTTATTATACATCAGATGAAAACTTTTTAAGTTCACCTTTTCATGTGACCTTGACCTTTGAATAGATTACTTCTTGGGTGATCCTCAACTTATCTGCAAAGTCTAATCCAAATCAGATTATTAAAAAAAAAATCGCACAAACACACGGGTCGAACTTTAACCTTGCCATGTGACCTTGACCTTTGACTTCTTGTTCTCAACACTGAATCCCTACGTTCTTGTTTAATCCTTAACCCTTCCACTAAGCTTGACTCAAATCATGCCAAAACTGCTTTAAGTTGACACTGCCCTGGGACATTGGCTTTTGACCTTTCCTTTGTGGACATGATTTTTGACTGATTCTTAAAAAATCAAATCGTTTTATTCTTGCCTTACCCCCAGTCATCCTACAAGCTAATAGGATAAAAAAAAAAAAAACATTTAAGTTAACTTTGCCCTGTGACCTTCATCTTTGGTCTATTGTCCTCAGAATGAATTAGTTTACTCCTTGCCTGACCCTCAACACTTCCACCAATTTAGTTAAAATGGGGTCAAAACTGTTTGAGTTATTTTAAGACAAACACACACACACACACATACACACACACACACACACACACACACACACACACACACACACACACACACACACACGTCGCTCAAAACATGACATTTGCTTTCGCTCGGCGAGTGCAGTATCGTCCTAAAGCCTCTGGTGCTGGGGTGAGCAACCTGTGCGTCAGTTTTCCTGATCTCAGTTCACTTCCTTCTGGGGCTGGCATTGAAGAGGGTACAGTAATATACAGTAATATGTTCTTTTATGTAATTTCACATGTTGGTACCCTGTCCAGGTTCCCTCAACTGCAGACACTCTTTCACCAACAGACGCAGCCGCTACAACACAGCTTCCTCAAGCACCTTTCACCCTGCACTCCAAAGACCTTCCACACTTAAATCCATACGTGAAGCACTGGATGGGATCGGGTTACTTCTCCAGTGACAGAAAGTGTTTTTCAGCACTATGGATCAGTTGCTCTTCACAACCAGTTCGACAGCTTGAACATGTACACAGTGGAGCTGCCGACACACACACACACACACACACACACACACATGGGTCGAATATTGACCTTACCCTATGACACTGACCTTTGACAGATTATCAAAACTGAACCACCTCATTTTTTCCTTACCCTCAATCCTTCCCCTAGGTTAGGCGTGTACATGCCGACCGTTACAGTACATACCCACTTAACTACCTACCTACATACATACATTCATACATACATACACACATGCATATACACACATGTATACACACATATACATATAATGCCATAATAATTACAAGAAGAAATTTAACACGTCTGTAAGCGTAATCATCATCAACAATAATATTATTCAGTAAGGCTCGTGGGAGCTACAATTTTGTAACTCCTTCAATCCCAAAGATCTCTTCTAAGATGAAGAGAATCATCTGTACCCATCCTACTGAAAAAGTGAAGTAATCTCAGGCGACAACAAAATGCTGCTAATAAAACATAATATGCGTAATCAATAGCAAGTGAGAATGAATGTCGAGAGATGAGGTTCCGCGGCATGAGTGTACAGTACTAAGGGCCACAACAATACTGCCGCCTCTCCTTTTCTTTCTGTGGGCTACGATTAGTTTGCTGAATACCAAGCAAATGACCCTATCAGTGTTGGATGTTGTGAATTCATGAGATAATTATGTGATTCTTCGGACAGTAAAACAGGAACTGTAACAGCAGAGTACTTTTGCTGGGAACAGCACAGTTGTAGCAGGTCGTGACGTGTGCACCGACCTGAGCACCTTGTACTGGCGGCGGGAGGTGACAATAACGATGGGGATCTGCTCCTTCATCACCAGGCTCGGCTGATGAAAGACGGGGTGCAATTAGGTATACAGTGATTTGATATATAATAGACGGCCACTTTCCACATATGCTTTCCATTCCAGTAACTGAGGAGGGTTGCTAAGTGCATAACAAACAAGAGACCTACTAATCCTTATAGGTAGGCTAAATAAATACTGAACGTCCTTATGTAGTCAGGTACGTTGAGATGATACTATAGTTGTGGCGCACGACTCTGAGGTTGTTACGTACCCTAGCAACCTACCAGTCAACAGTGTGTCTTTTCGTATAATATTACAGACGAATCGTATTATTATACACGAATATATTATACACGAATATTATTATACACGAATATATACATGAATCACACACTACCATATTATACACGAAATCGGACGCACTGTTGACGGGTAGGTTGCCAGGGTACGATAATGACGACATCAGAGTCGTGCTCCGCGACTTAACATAGATAATTATCTAACATGATGACTGTGATGGTGGGATAGGTTTGACAGTAACAAAGAGTAGCTCACCGCGCTGTGTGGTGAGAGTGTGAGGGGACGATGACAGTTGCACCAGTCGCCATAACCCTCGTACTTTTGGCAGAACTCTGCTCGTGCCCGTTGTTCTGGCTCATTGCCCCACTCACACTCCCGAGGCGCCCCTGTCATTATAAAGTACATTCAACATACCATATAGTTAAATGAGTCCTTTTTGTCTGTCTTATTTTTGAGGGAAAGTTTTTACAGTATCTTAGCCTAATTTTGTCCTCGAATCTTCTAACGGCGCCAGCAGCGCTAAGCAATGAGCTACTACTCACCGCTAAAAGACGTACTCAGCAATACCTCATCTGAAAGCAAGCTTTGCCCAAAGCATGTCCCTGGGCCATTTGTTAGCTAAGAACATAGCATCACAGACGGTCTTAGGGCATAACAGTATATCTAGCACTAATACTGGCATGGGTTTGATTACCTGTACTTGGTATAACAGCCTTGAAAATTAAGAACTGTTTTGTGGGTACGAGGGGTCTCCCTTATCCGCCTGACGTTAGTCAAAATTAAATCCTTTGGTGAACAAAGAACCTTAAAATGTTATGTTAAAATTGAAACAAAACCACAGCCACCAGTACCATGGCATTTACATTCCTTTAAGAACACAGGATCATATGAAGCAGCATTAGATGTAGGAGAGAAAAAATGTGTAGATGTTAAGTCGCATTTTATTGTAACCTTGTGGTCTGCGCGGCACGTCAGCAGTCAGCCTGAGCGGCGATGCAGAAGAAGATTTATGCCATCTGCTGACAGCCGCCTCTGCCCACAGCCGTCCGCCCACCGTGGCTACTGCCGCCCACATCTCACCTAGGCATACCACATCCACCCACCACCCACGCAGGTACACCGCAAGGAATTCACTTGTATGTTCGTCCACAAACAGTCGCCAGTCACCCTGCAAAATAACCCGCCCTGCCCAATGGACGAACCAGAGAAAAAGGTCTTGGATACTTGAATACTTTCTGGGTGAATACAGAAGACACTGGACAAAGGGAGAGGGAGGGGGGGATGGTTTCTTTGTGAAGAATGCTAACCGCCAGTCCATTTTACCTTTTTTCGAGGTGTAGGCACCCTAGACTAGGCCTGCGTTGGCCACTGCATTTTAAAATAGATCAACCTACTTCCCTAGGTGGCAGTATATGATCTATAATCCTGCAATCACCTCTTGAGAATCGAAATTATATACAAAGCCATCACTGCACTGAGCATTCTACCCCGTAGATCTCAAAAGTATATTCACGTATAAATCAAATATAACCCTGTCACACAGTTCCCCACTTAATACGCACACACACACACACACACACACACACACACACACACACACACACAC